>OOFB01017005.1:12588-27588 GCA_900323305.1 Trachyrincus murrayi | reverse complement strand
CTATGCCTTTGTGCGCATGCACGCTCACACACACGCAGAGTTGCGGACGTGGCGGTCGTTATCGTCTGCCTTAATCTGGAGGCTCATTTGCATGGCTAAACTGCTAATTTGGCTCTATTAATTAGCTGTGGCACTGAGCCATGGAAATTGTCTCTAAGTGAACTGAGTGTGTGCTGTGTGTGTGTGTGTGTGTGTGTGTGTGTGTGTGGGTGTGCCAGCTTTTCTGTGTGTGTGTGTGTGTGTGTATATGTGTCATGCAGGCTTTTCTGTGTATGTGTGTGTGTGTGTGTGTGTGTGTGTGCGTGTATGTGTGAGACAGGAAACCAAAGGCAGAGTAGTATGCGGCAGTTTCAACTTAACTGCCCTGCTGAAAACATTAATTTGTTAATTAGTGTTCACACGTCCATTTCATTATGGATCACAATATGGATCATGTGTCAAACAGGCTACACCTGCAGTACAAGACCTGCTCTATGTGGTGCAAGTCTTGTACTCTTGTCCCACTCTTTGTCTTTTTTAACTCTCCTACTTCTTACTTCTCTAAACAATATATTAACATTTGGTGTGGTAAACTCTTGTGTTCCAACAACGTTTTGTTAAATATATGGTGTAAATACTGTCCTCATATCGCCCTGACACTTGAAAATGACTGAACTAATATATAATATATATATAGATATCACTAGTATATTTGTGTGTGTACGATTTCTAGCATATTATAAAGACCACACAAACACTCTATTGTGTGCTACAACATAGGAAAGGTGGACTTTTTGTGTTGCTCAAGGGAAGTGAGTTTATTTTGTTTTGTCTTACCATGTTACCATGGTTTTTGGGCACAAACAAATGTCCACGCCGTATATTCCAATCTCACCATATTAGCCGCAGAGAGGGTTACCCGTGCAAACAGGGATCAGGTTTTAGTTGGTATGGAAGAATTTTACTATAACATATTGCAACATATTGCCATATGTGCTACATTAAGTGTGGAAAAACACAGAGTCTCTGAGTGGTGTGTCTCTTGTTGGATATCCTGTGCCACCATTTGGGAAAGGATGTATGAGAAAAGGCAGGCCAAGGAGGTAAACCAAGGTAGTAAACTAAGGTTCAACGAATGTGCAAAGGCCAAGGGTTATCTACAGCCATATAGTAAAGGAGAAGGATGGATCTTGGGTACCACATGTTGATAGATAATTAGTGGGGTGTCGGCCATTGAATAGGAGTGGTTTAGAACATACGTACAATGCATATGATTCGTTTGGAACATATACATACAATGCATGTGATTGGTTTGAAATATATATACAACGCCTGTGATTGGTTTAAAATATAAGGGAGTGGTCCACAGAAATGAGCATAAAAGACGTATCCTGAGTCTAGTTGGGCAGCTTCTTTGCAAACTAGCTCAGGCTTTTGTATTGCTTGTTTCAAGTGATAATATAAGTCTTTAATACTTCGGCTTCTCAACCTCTCCTATTTTTGATAAAGTTTTAAGTGTTGTTATCCACAACATTGGCAAAGAGGTTTAAACATTTTAATTGTTTATAATTGGACCGATAATGGTCCTATGTAATTATATCTTGCGTTTCATGTTTTGGTAACAGTTGCTTTTTTTTTTGCTTTTTTTTGATTGAGCTGTGGTGATCTTTAACCAGTGGGGTAAACAGAACATGGCTTACGGTTACAAGAAACATGATTACATATAAGTTTATTGTCCAAAGTCCAAAGTGCATAGTATAAGATTAAAAGAAAACATTTAAATATGATATTTCTACCCAGTCTGCATGGGTTTATACGGTTAGGTATTAATCTGTACGAGGTCGTAATTGCTAAATGACTAAATATTCTCCAACTGTTATTTGTTTCGGTTTTCTCTAACTCCCCATATTATTGTTCTTGGTTGAAACGTATTGCTATGGGATTTACAATAGCTTTGAGCAGCTCAATTATCTGAGAGCTGAGATGCTCATTCTAGACTGGTCTAGAATGAGCATGTAAATTCAGTGAGAGTAAGATGGCAGCCATTTTACTATCAACAATCAATTCAAATCAATCAATCAATCAATCGATCAATCAATCAATATGGGGCATACAATTAATAGATTTACTTAATGCAATACAAGTCAAGGGACAGTACTAAACAAACGGCTGTTATTGTGGTTCATGTTTCTCATTGGCTCCTATTAGTAGGTGATGTCGTTTGAAAGAACCACTGTTTCCCCAAAGGCTTTGCTTCTCCCTGTTGTTTGGACTGCTTATGCTGTCATATTAACATTACTGACACCAAAAGTCCACTTCTCAACCTGAAATACGCCCTCCATATGGCTTATTGGCCTCTCTCATTTTGTGACCATTGTTTGGCTTGTTTATGCTACCATTATATCTGCCCATTTTGGAAACTTTTGCACTCCTAACTGTCCCTGAAAGGAGGGATCCCTCTTCGGTGTTTTCTATCTAGATTTCTTCCATCTGGGTTTAGGGAGTTTTCCCTTGCTCTTCAGAGGGCTTAGGGGCGGGGGTGTGTCGTTAAATGTTCCCTGGGAAGCCCTTTGAGACTATAACTGTGATTAAGGGCTATACAGATAAAATTCACATGACTTCTTAAACATGTTATGCATTTTAAGTATTCTCTCGTGTGTTTTTTTTAATGGGACTACAGGGTGTATACAATGCACTGTGTTGGTAGGTCGTGTACAGAACCAAACTAAACTCACCTTTTCTCGCACTTCATGTAGTTGCCCACTCCGTCTTTGCCGCAATTCCCAAACGCGTTCCCGGCCGCGTTGACGTCTTCAAAACAAGCGTCGTGAGCCGGCCGAGCACCTATAACCCCAGAATTCAAGTGTCAAGAGTGCCAAGTGTTGCGCTATGGTAGGAAAAAAAGAGTACGAATGAGTTATCCCCTCAGGCGCTGCTGCGAAAGAGCTGTCCTCATTTCTGAGAAAGAATAACCCGTGTCTGTGTTAAAGATGGGGAATGCATTCGTCACACTGCCGCCTGTGCTTGAAGAAGCAAGCACTCATTTTGTAGTTTTTGTAGTGAACAAAGCGCAGCAAGAGGACGATAAACAATGGCAAGATCAGCACAGATGGTTGAGGACGGCACAGTGGAAAGCCACGCATGCAAAAAAAATACTAGTCTCTACAGCGAACATCAAACATTATTATTATAATTTTTTTGTATGTATGTTTTCATCTCCAGCCAGTTGTACTTTGTGCTGAAATGCTTGTAAGAGTGGTTTGGAACAATCATTGATTAAACAAGTCAACAATACATGAAGGACCACCGGTAGACAAGATGATTCATCTTGGATAGACAACTTTATTTGATTATAAATGTGTGAAATGTAGATGCAATACTTTTCATGATTAGTATTGAGTTTGTGGGTGAGTGTCACAATTCAGCTTGCTATTTGTAAAGAAATATAATTAGAGGCAACAAAAACATAATTTTTGTCAGCTACTGGTTTTGAAAAGAAGCTCAACGTTTTGGGACATTGATGTTAATAGCTTGTATTATTCCATATATGCCAATGACTGCAGGATTCATTTAAAGTAAGGGGTTAACATAGTTAACATGTTAACATAACACTCTTTATTGAACAGCGCCAAACTGGCAATCTGGCATATTCCAGATTGGAACAGGAGTTAAATCCAGGATAAGTCCTTCCGTGTTTTAGCTCCGGCCGAGCCCTACAGCTCAGCGGCTTTGACTCATTAGGAGTATCTCTGGGTGGCGACTAATTAGCAAATTGAGATCATTGGCTGAAACCCTCATGGGAAGGGGTCTATTACTCCCACACTTTAGAATCCTGTAATTCCTACCCTCTGGTATTCTGTAAGGAACACTTTTGTGCTTTGCGGTAGCTGTATTTCGGGCATATTTTCAAAGTAACAGTTTTTTTGTCGCCGGATGGGAATTGGATTTTGAAGACATTCCAGAGGCACAGCGTTTATGCAAATATGGTGCATGCTGTTCCCCCCCGAAAACCAGCCACAACAACAACACACGGGTCAGTGATGTGAGGTGACACACTGAGGATTCTAATGCCCGACGCCAGGGCGTGTCTGCGTTTGTATTCATATATATGTGTGTGTGTGTGTGTGTGTGCCTGCTACCATACCGTAGCCCCAGAGCTGCAGGCACTGCTGCTCGTGCGTGAGACACATGCCGTTGTAGCAGTAGGCCACGTCGTAATGACACGCCGAGCCGTCCAACAGGTAGACGTTAGCGGGACAGTAGGGCGACGCCCCCGTGCAGTACTCGGGCAGGTCGCACGCCCCCGCCGGCCCGCGGCACATGGTCCCAGCCTGCTTCAGCTGGAGAAAGCGGGGAAGAAATGACATCATCATGTGCTACCTGGCCTGTAGCTCAGCATCCAGTTGTGCTTTGTTTTTCTCTTTTTCTCACTCTGGAATGTGCTAACTCAATTAAAAATGTGCAAATGAAAACGTTTCGGCTCAAAGTAAAGGATTGTGAATTTTCGTTAGTATATATTGCACATGGAGCAAGGAATAAGGGAAATGTGATTTGGAAATGCTGGCATTTATCTGAGATGCCAGTGTGCCATCACTGTACACAAGGAAATCAAAAAAATAAATTCCGCAGCAAAAATAAATTCTGCCTTCGCAGCTGTATGAGTGCATCTCCATAGCGAGTGTGTGTGTGTGTGTGTGTGTGTGTGTATGTGTGTGTGTTCCCGTCTTACTTTGCAGCTCTCACAGCAAACACCGTGGGCGCACTGCGCCTCCTCCTTCAGCGTGCAGTTGTTTGCGTTGCAGCAGTCATTTGTGCATTCCTGCAAAAGAAACACACACACACACACACACACAGACACACACACACACAGATGCACACAGACACACACACGCACAGACACACACATGCACACACACACACACACACGCACACAGACACACACACACACACACACACACACACACACACACACACACACAGAGGGCGATAAAGCACTTGAAGTGATCACAAACAAATCAATGAAAGCATGAGCAGTTGGACCTTGACCCGCGACTCAATCTCACCGATTGTGTGACACCGATTCTCCACTGACCTCGGTAACGGCTCACCCAGGCAGAACAGCCACCCCCCCCCCCCCCCCATCTACTTTTCTATTCTCTATGCTATGTAGAGGTTCTGTAGGAACCCAATGGATGTTACTTTGCAGGGTCAATGAGAGTCAATGTGGGCCTAGAGCAACAACAAAAACATACTGATCATTGCATTTATATAGTGCTTTGCAAGGCACGCAAAGCGCTTTACATAGTGAGAATGTGTGTGTGTGTGTGTGTGTGTGTGAGAGGAATAAAACTATCAAATTAGAGGGCGGGGGATGATTAGGGGGCCATGATGGTACAAGAGCCAGAGAGTTGGGAATTGGGCCAGGACACCGGGGTTAGCACCCCGACTCTTGCGGCGAGTGCCACGGGATCTCACTTCAACGTCTCATTAGAAAGACAGTGCTCTTCGATAGGAGAGACGGTTCTGAGCACCCTCTGCCGGCACCACATGGTGTCTCATCCACGGATGGACCGGGCCAGCCCTGCTTAGCTTCCAGAGAAACCAGCAGTGCTAGGCATGCGTCTGACTGTAAATGGGCAGCTTGTTCTATTGCATTCCTGTTTAGTCATTTAGGATATAGTATGTGGTGCACAGTTACAGCACAGAGACAGTAGGGGTAGGCGTCTTGCTTAAGGATGCTGACAGGTAGGCTGTGGACGTTCGGGATCGAACCCAGATTATTTTGACTAGGGGTTAAACATGACACCATCCTGCAACATATTCCATTCTATTCTATTTTTTATGTATAACTCTCTATTCTAGTGGCCGAATACTATAAATATACAATGTATTATACAATTAATTGTTAGGATTTGCTATATTTGTATGTCTTGTTGCTATTTTATGTTTATTGTATAGAGAAGTGTCAAGTGTGTGTGATGACTATTACAATTACATGCACTCTAAAAATACACTTTATATGTACAATGTTGCTTAGGAAGTACATGGCAAACAATGACACATTGACACATATTCTAATGACCTCAATATACAAATGAAATGCGGAATGCATTACCTGAAACATACTAATAATAAAATAAAAAACCTAGCAAGGATTACAAATAGCTAGTCCAGTGCCACGAAGCACATGTATTTGATGTTTTCTTCATTTGATGTTTTCTCTGTGTGTGCTACTTGTATATCTCCACCACTGACCAAAGACAACCGTGTGCGTTTCATCTTTTTTATTTTTTCTCTTCTCTCCCTCTCGGCTCTCCTGTCTCACACAGATGAAGATGACATCTGCTGTTGCCATGACACCCTCTACGGAGCCACAGATACGCCCCCCCCCCCCCAAACAGACGTGGGAGTTGAAAGTTGAAATGAAGAATAAATAATGACACCACAGAGCGAGGCGAAGAGGGGGGGACATTATAAATAAAAAAAACGAAACAAGGAGAATGCGGGTGGTAGAACTCCCAAGCCGTGGCTATGTAGGTGTGTGGTACGCAGCTATGACAAGCGGCTACTATTACATGATGTTTTCATTATAGTGTGGTGACCACGTAAACCCAAGGATGCATTGAGTTTTATTTGTTGTATCACTATTAATAACAACCCTGTCCTGTCTCATAGTGAATAGTATCTGTCTCTTTCTGTCTCTCTCTCTCTCTCTCTGCTGAATGGGCGTGAATGGGAGCCATAACAACCAACATCTCGACAAGCTTCCAATTGGCTTACATCTGTTTGAATCATCAAGTCTCAGAAAAATGTGTGTCAAATGTGTTTCCAGTGTGTCCCAACAATTAACTGGTGTTAAAAGCAGGTAAGTGTCGGCCATGAGACGAATGTAACCGCATCTTTTTATTTATTGTGTTCCTTTTCTTATGCATCTGAAAGTAAATTTAAGGTTGTTCAATTTTGGCGTCAATCTCGCACCTTACCACGATACAAATCAATAGCAATTATTTGCTATCAAGAAATCTGATAATTTAATGTCTTATTTTGTATATATATATATATATGTATATATGAATATGTATTACATTAATACATTTGGTATTGATGAAATGATTAAAGTACCATATATATTGAAATTATTAACAGTTTAATACAAAATAGTCGTGATTTCAAATTGGTATTTTATGATCGATCAGAACTGAACAACCTTCCCAATCGATGCAGTTGATGGCCACCTTCATCCATGTTTACACCCCCGAGTCGTGAGCATATCGCCACCTGCACCAAGGCTCTTGCCCTTTGCTTACCTCCAGCTCTCCACAGTCGCACTCTTCTCCATCCTCCACGAAGCCGTTGCCGCACCTCTTGCCCCCCACCAGGTCCTTCATGTTGGGCATGTTGAAGAGGCACATGCCCCCTCCCTTCTGGAAGTAGCTGTCCAGGTCCCGCTTGCTGCAGTGACTGAAGACCCGGGGGAATGGGTGCCTGGGACAACATGGGACAAAAGGCCGGTCTGAACAGTAGGTCTGGGGACAGGCCTCCTTTTCCCCACAATATTGTGAGTGCGTACAGTATTATTATTAGCATTATTTGCATAAAATAAAAATGTTTTTTTTGTATTTCCGCACCACTTGATTGCAGGACCAAAACTGAAATCACTGAAATCACTGGAAACTGATTGCTACACGCTCAACAGCTGTGAAATGTCTGTTTACTCTTGCAGGGCTTTGTCCTTACAGTTTATTCAGCACAATGTACTAATACATATATATGGAAAAGATTTAAGGTTGCCTGTAACTGATCTGCTTTTATGTACTTCTGAATTACACATTACACAGCCATTACACAGGCAATGAGAACGTCATCCAACTGTACAGGTGATGCTGGGGAGACAGTACTCAAACACAGAATAGAAGTGAATGAAACCATTTGAAATACACCACTCCAGCAGAGCAATGACTGGAGTGCATGCTTTGCTTTCCCCTTCATGGGCCTTTGCCAAGTAGTGATTGCTGCCAACTGTAGCATTGGTAGCATTGGCGGAGGTTTGAGCTGCCTATAACTTCACTGTCAAAAGATACTTGGCTGTGAAAGCAGCTGCTGTGCTTTTGCTTTAGTGTTGATGCTGTTGCTAGATCCACTGCTATAGTCTTGATGCTGTTGCTAGATCCACTGCTATGGTCTTGATGCTGTTGCTAGATCCACTGCTATAGTCTTGATGTTTTTTGGAAAATCTGTGACACACCTAAATACTGAACACCGTTGCGTGGGGAAATGTCCCGCTTAAAGGGGCATCGCTGGCGGCACTTACTCAGCGGTAGGCCATCATATGCACGTTATTTTTATTTATTTATGTTTGCTGTTGTCTCACATCACCACATGACCCAATCACCCGGCTAGCACCCGGCCGAGGCTCACCCTGTGGCGGCAGCCATCACGCAACCGCCCTGCTCCGCGGTGGCCTCCACGCAGCAGCCCTCGTGGTCGTGGCTCATGCCGAAGTTGTGGCCGATCTCGTGCGCCATGGTGGCCGCCGCACCGATGGGCAGGTCCGAATGGTCCTGTGAGTATTTTTATTTTACAGGATTAATAATAAAAATAATAATAATAATCAATAAACAGAATAATACAATACATTTGTCAAACATTTGGAGATCACACTCTTCTTATGTGCACTGCACACAAATAAATGACAGACACAACCAAACCACACACACACCTGAAGAAATCACACACACACACAAGTACTGCACACACACACAGATGCAGTGGCTGGTTCCAGAGACTTTCTTAATCTGTGCCGGTGAACATAGCGTATTCCACACAATAAGCATGCTGTGACACTTCTGTTTTCATCTGGTCCTGTTGCAGATGCTATCTGTGGCACGTGGACCTGGAAATGTCTTCCTGTCCTGGCTACAGAACACTGCGCGCGGACTAACCAATCAGAGCTTAACTGGCAGTAGCTGGACGCACTTCATGTGCCAAACTTGGTAACCAGAAAATGCTCCTTTCTTTCATCCAACACGCCATCAAATGGCAATGCCGCACGTTGATTGCATGACGCAAAAAAATGAAAATCTGTCTGATCTCGATCTTCTCATTCTCTTTGTTCATCTGCTGTGATGAGCAATTTGTTTCTGTGAATACTACAGAGCGTGAATACCTACTCATCAAGTATTATTGTGTGTCCGGTTGCGCTCTGCTTTGGAGCGATAATTACTATGACCACTAAACCCCCTCCCCGCAAATGGCAAGGGCAACCCTGACCTCATGAATATGGAAATGTCAATGTCTCACTCGTCATATCACAACACATTTGATTTCATGCGAGAATGGCGTTGGATGTGTGTGTGTCTCTCTGTCGGTTGTCCCTCCCCAACCACCGCAAGTCTGGTGCATCCGTTGAGATTAAATACAAGAGCATGGCTAATGGATCCAAAAAAAGGAATATGAAAAGGTAAACTCTCTTCACCATTCAGGGAAATTAATCTAGCTTCACGACATCACTGCAACGGTGGCCTCCAAAACAACGGGAAATGTTACGAAATACACATCCGTCTATATCATATCATTTGAATGTCAGATGCGTTTTGAAGTGCACTCTTGCACCATTACGTACCATCTTTTGTCTTGCACTGCTGTAGGTGATGAATAGAAATGCAAAAAAAACCTAATCCTGTGTAAGATGAGGAATTCTCAACTGAGACCTTGGAGGATTGCGAGAAGGTGTGAGGTCCCATTATCGATCAGAGCCCAAAGCCTCCAAATGAAAAACAACATTGGTTGTTTTGGCTTTGGTGTGAGAAGCGGTCACCCTGGGGCTACAGTGTGCTACAATACGTCTGGATTCTGGGGACAATCTGCACCAGCAGTCGGAAGCTAATAGTCTTTTAGCGGCTAATCAAGCTGGGAAAACATATCGGTTCTCCCTCCACTTCCCCAAGACGTACTCCACCACCGCTTACATGTAAAGACACATCAAGGCTGCAGGGAAAACACAAACACACACACATGAACACACACACACGTACACACACACACACACACACAAAGAGAAAGAGAGAAAAATGGGATTCATACGATCAATTGAAAATAGTTCAAGCTGTGAGGTCAAATTGAAACACAAATGAAAGAAAGAGAGAAAAACACGAGAGAAAAGGAGAGAGGGTTTCCATGAAAGGAGGGTTTCCATTTTTGATTTCCTTCCATTTCCACCCACCACATTGATGCCTCCGGAATTCTCCAAGCTGCACATTCCCTCCAGTGGTGCCATTCCGATGGTGGTCCCCTTAAAGATCACCCCCCTGTCAAGGACACACACAGACACACACGCAGATGCTCAACCATCACAAGTGCAACTCTAAACCCATCTCTTAAAACTTCTCTCAGCGTGAATCTCTTCCCCATCGACGTGCCAAGGCTCCATGGTGATTAAAATGGGAAGAGACTGATCCCTGACACCACTGAAGGAACACCCTACAGGGACCTCGGAAACTATTTAGCAAGCCGGATGAAAAGTCAATCAAAATCACATTGTTGTGCGGCGAGTAAAATAAAATAAAAATAAAAAACGACCCAAGCTTGTGTGAAACTAATTATGAAGCACAAGGGGGCAACCTTGACTTTCTGTTCATGTGAATGTGTGTGTGTGCATGTGCCTGTGTGTGTGTGTGTGTGTGTGTGTGTGTGTGCGTGCATGGCTGAAGGTGTTGTGGAGCCCCAATTAGGTCTAAATGAGGCGAGGTCTTTTCGGCTAATAAATCCCCAGTTTTGGCTAATGATTTGTCAATTGAATCACTGATGAAGTCTGAAATTGTTTCTGCTCCGCTCTGACTGACGCTCAGATTGTTTGTGTCATTAGCGGAACATTCATGGAAACAAGCAGAGGACAACAAGACGGCATCTCATTTTGTGGTTGAAAGGAATACACCACGAACACATTTTCAGAACCTGAAATGTGACAAGAAACGGTGTACGTACTCCCATCCCTTCATGGAGAAGGTAGCTCCAGAAAAGCTGCAACCGTTGGTACAATCAATTTGTATCGAACAAATAAAAACAGCAAAATAGCATCAAACTTTTTTTTTTTAATGTTCAGATTACATTTGCGGATAAATTTTCTATGTGCCAAAGTACAATTTTTTATAATAAGTAAAACACCCTTCACTGGTTTTGGGTGGAACATTCCTTTAAAAAGAGCTTAACCGTATGGGTCTCCTCTAAAGCTTGTTTATACTTAAACGTGTGAATTACTACTACATGTTTTATGGTTTGGGTGTTACGGTCACCTCGTCTACTACTAACACCCCCGACTTATTCCCCTCAAAGCCGATGGCTGTTGTGATTCTAGCCTCTAATAATAGCAATAATAATAATAATTCATTGCTTTTATCTGACACCCAAAGCACTTTACACTGGCCCTGAACTACAGAGATTAAGAAACTCATCTGGGGGAGAGAGAGAGATTCAAAATGCTCATGTGAACCAGGCCACTGTGAGTTTCCCCTCATCCACTAGCATGCGGCCAGGTCACTCACGTGAGCAGCTGGGCGTTGTCGTGCTTCTTGCGGGACTTGAGCTTCTGCCTCCACTGCAGGAAGGACCAGAGGGTGGTGTTGGGCTCGCCCGTCACGATGCACTGGTCCCGCTCCGTCCACACCTCCAGGCCAATCAGAGGCACCCGGATGTTCAGCGCCCTGTAGAACTGGAGCGTGCACACACACACACACACACACACACACATGCAAGCACACATACACACATACGCGCATGTATCCAAACACACACACACACACACACACACACACACACACACATGCACGCATACGTACACATACAGATACACACGAATGCACACACACACACACACGCGCACACGCACACACACACACACACACACAGTTGAGAGTTGTGTGATTGTGCATGCAGCAGCCTGGCCTCGGGAGCCTATTACTAGCCTCTAGTCCACTCCACTATAGAAAGAGAGAGTGTGTATGTGTGTGTGTGTGTGTCTCTCTGAAGGGCTGACTGGAGGACCCTTTAGATGAAATCACCGTGGGGGGTTAAGCAACCCTATTGAGGTGGCTGCCCACTGCCGGCGATCTGTTTACATTTGCTCGATTGCCTGTCATTTCCAATCACGTTAATCACCTCCATGCCACGGATGGGTGGTGGGGGGGGTATCAGTAGATTAACTACTGGTCCAACCCCAGCATCATCAAGAGATAGATCACAAGGGGGGGGGGGCATGTAGGAACCATGGTAACTCACTGTGTGTGACGACTTGTATTAGCTCGTTGCATCACATTTAGCTTCGTGTCACCCCCCCCTCCCCCCTCCTGCAGAATAGGGATGAGGAGCCGGTGCTGGAGCCAGACTTACCTTATCCACATAATTGGCAATTTCCATTATCCGCAGCTTGGTCTTGTGGTAGTCCTTGTTTTGTTGGGTATACTGGGAGACACAGGGAAGACGAGAGGGAATCAATTGTTGTGACTTTGTGAATCAGAATCGGTCGGGGGAGCGGGAGATCGGTTAGTGCGTAGAAGGTGCCACTCTCTGTTTTTTCACTTCACTTGGAAGCGAACCTTGGAGACTCTTGAAAGACGTGAGTTTGTGCATGTGGTCCTATGGTAATCAACCCACGGATAGCCAGAGAGGATGTCATAACTACTGTACTACTGCACTACTGTACGTTCTTCAAAAGTATGTGCTTCAGACTTTCAAGCTCCTTCTAATGGTCCTTTGAAGGAAGTGCCTGATAATGCAAGCTGCTATAGGCCTACCTATTTGATCATCTCCTCATGCTGTTTTTTACTTCTATTTGTGACAAAAAACAAACAATAAATGCTAGTGCTAGAATCGCGAACTCCTTTTCCACTTCGAAGTTTGAAATCTAATGTTCATGATTTTCGATTTTCAATTTGATTCGAGGTCGTTACACCTCTACTGGCAATACGATAATAAACAATTCTGACACAACTTCACATCTAAATTGCTTTCAATCTATATTTACCTATCCATCTTCATCTAACGCTGGTTTATCACAGTTTGCATTTATCAATTATCCAATGTATATATGGAGGATAATGCAATGTTAAGGCATAATATGAGAATACAACAACAAAGAATAGATAATTGGTGGTTGAAATTATTTCTGCGCTGCTCTGACCGAAGCCTGTTTTGAGTGTTTATGTGACCAGCAGAACATTCCGGAGAACGAGCAAGAGGAGAGGACAAGATGACTGTAGTCGATTGGTTTAAAGAAAAATAACATCCTAGTTTTGTATATCATTCATTACAGCATACTTCGACGTCCCATCCCTTCATGGATAAGGTAGCTGGAGAAAAGTTGCAACCATTTGTGTTACGATAATGTTGTTAGACATTCTCTACTGTTGCTCAAAAGAATGAGTTACTAATGTACAAGAAAGGACTGAGCTAACTGAGATGACACTATTACACTGAAGTGTATTCCTCCAGGCAGTGGTGGCTTTCATTGCAATGATTAGTTACTCTTTAACAACGTTCGCGGGCCCTAAGCTGACCGTAACTTGACAACTTGACAAATACAAAATCCTCCTTTAACCACTCTCGCTAGGAAAGATATGAATTAGCATTGGAACATGAGCCAACACAGAGTCATTAGTCAATAAGATGTTGGAGAATTGTTGGAGGCTAAGAGATTTGGACAAAGTCCTGGATAGTGCATTCATTATTTTGATCAGGTTCATATGTAAGGATTAATCAATAGCCACAGTTGGCTAACACAGTTGGCTAACACAGACAAGCTAGCACAGTTGGTGAATATTGTATTCTTACCAGTGCGTTGTCGGCTACGATATAGAGCTCCATATATTTGGTGGTTCCCAAACTTTCCCGCTTCACCTGGGAGTAAGAAGAGAAAAAAAAGGCAGGTTGGTCATTATTTTCCTTAAAGATAAGAGTGAATCTTTTATTCTTGTTTGGGCGATGTGATGCAACTCCATGCAAAACAGCACATTATGCACATTAACTTGCACATTAAGATGAGAAGGGATGGGAATGAATATTATATGTCGTTGAAACCAAGGGTTACCTTAAAAAAGATGTTCTTTTATAAGGTAACCCTTGGTTTCAACCACATATATTATATATTGTGCATAGTACAGTACAAAGTACACTATATATATACAAAACACATAGTATCACCCTTTCTTGAAGATTTCCCTATTACTGATCACCAGATGTTCGAATATATTGAGTAGTTACAAACATTCTATGCAGACTTTATGTAGGCCTAGAAGACATTATTTTAGCTCTTTCGTTCTTTCGAACCATTTTTCGCTTTCTAGCATTAACGTGGTGCCCTGCAGACACTTAATAGCAGGCATTAGGGAGAAGCTGGTGTGTAATTAAAAGTCATTGATTTACAGGTGCAGCGGCCGCTGCCTCGGCCAGCACACACACAGCCAACGCTTATATCCTGCTTTAGCAGGGGCTGCTTGTGGCCCTGGGAAGAGGGGCCCCATAGAGCCCGTGGTTCTACATGCACACGCACACACACACATGCACGCACACATACTCACACACACACACACACACACACACTTCCAAGTCTATTTATGTGTGTGTGTGTGTGTGAGTGAGAGAGTGAGTGAGTGAGTGAGTGTGTGTGTGCACGTGCATGTGTGTGTGTGTGTGTGTGCGTGCGTGTGTGTGTGTGTGTGCGCATGTCTGTGCGTGCGTGTGTGTGTGTGTGTGTGTGTGTGAAGTTTGTGTGTGTTCTCTTTTTCTCACACACACACAGTCCACACATATATACACAGTCTGGCTATTTCCAAAGCAAATAATGTCCAGAACCTGCAGAGAGAGAGAGAGAGAGAGAGAGAGAGAGAGATGAAATGTGTTGCAGCATTCAGGGTGATTCTAAGAACTGCTAAATGGTAAACAACGTGTTCGTGGCTCTTGTGTTTGTTTTTTGTTTTTTTTATCGACAAAGACATCAGACTTCCACTACAATTGGAGACACTTCATTGA
>OOFB01017001.1:2500-11807 GCA_900323305.1 Trachyrincus murrayi | reverse complement strand
ATAATGAGAGCCTTTGGCTAGTCTCTCTGTCACCAGGGCAAGAGGCAAGTCCCACCTACAGGAAGTGTCACCTCCAAGGAATGTCTCTCTCTCTCTCTCTCTCTCTCTCTCTCTCTCTCTCTCTCTCTCTCTCTCTCTCTCCTTCTCTCTCTCTCTCTCTCTCTCTCTCTCTCTCTCTCTCTCTCTCTCTCTCTCTCTCTCTCTCTCTCTCTCTCTCTCTCTCTCTCTCTCTCTCTCTGACTCCTGGCCAACGGGCTGGAAGAACACACCGCCTCGAGGGATGTACAGTAAACGTGCCGAGACACACAATGGCCTTCTTTTGTCTGTGGTCTGTGTGTGCGTGCATGTGTACAGTATGTTGGTTCTACCATTTGGATTCACTGACATGCATAGCCACATATAAACACACACACACACACACACACACACGTACACTTAGCCGCCCACATGCACACACATTACAGCACCCATCAGTTACTTCCCCCCCCCCCCCCCCCAGAGTCAACAGGGAGACTAGCTTCCTGAAGACTAAAAATATACTGGTCCCACCGGGTCCCGGAGGAGGAGAGGAGAGAAGAAGGGTGGAGAGGAGAGGAGAGGAGGCGACGAGGGCAGAGGGGAGGAGACAGGAGGAGAGTGTAGAGTTGAGAGAAGTGATGAGAGAAGAGAGAAAAGAGAAGAGATAAATGGAGCAGAGTCAGGTAAAGAGAGGAGTAGAGCAGAAAAGAAAGGATAAAGCGAGCAGTAGATTGATTGGAGCACTTTAGAGTGCTTTAGAGTACTTACCACTTGTATCTTCTCAAACATAGCGCTAAGGACTCGACCCCAGAAGTGCAGGTCAATCCCCTGGGCACTGCGATCCATTACCTGGGGCATCTGTAGGGGGAAGCCGAGCCATATACTCAGGGAAATGTACTTTTAAAAGAAATACAATATAAATATCTTTATGTTTCACGCTGAATCAATACAGGACACAAAATCATTATCGGCCATAAATGTCGACCCAGAGCAGACCCAGCGGGCCTAGGACATCCACACCGCAGTGCATTTCTGTCCCTGCACAGACCTCCGTTTGTGAGAACTTGTATTGAAACGCATGATGAACGTCTGCTACATACAGTATACCAGTATGCACATGTGGTTTGAGCATGTTTTAGACAATCAATCAAGTTCATTTCCATAACTACTACTGAAAAAAAATCCTTTGTTTTACTGCTTCGAACCACAATTGTCTTTGATCGACGTCTAAAACGTTGACCCAAGCATAACTCATAACTTACTTTCCTTATAAGGCCCATTCAACAGCAGAATGCGAACGGGTTCCAGCATCCGTCTCCCCGTCAGCTTGTGCGAACCTTAAGTGAACCACCGCCTACAGTAAAACTCTGAGGCGTCCCGTGCAAGAAACACAATGACCCCCATCGTTATGCACCTTCCTCCGACACTTGTCTTTCCGAGTAAAAGGCAGAGGCCATTAAAGCCTCGGTGAGGGGCCCCCTCGCTCGGAGCACCTCCGTGTCACGGGGGTCACGGAAACTCACGAGCGCCAAGACAAACAGCGGCATGAGATATCCTTCCTCGTGCATTCCTCCCCGCTCGCATTTCAATGAAACAAGGGAAAGTGTGTGTGTGTGTGTGTGTGTGTGTGTAATGGAAATGGAAGGAGTGCTGTCATGATAAAGTTGGGTTTTTCATCGTAGCAGTTTAACAGCAACCCCCACAAATAAGCCACAAACTGACTTCGGTGAGTGAGTCTACAAATGCGACCTCAAACCCTTTATCTGACACGGGCCGTCAGAATCAGAATTAATTATACGATTTACTGTATGGACCTTTGTGGATTTGAGTTATTTGAATATATTAGTAGTTATCACTGTATATGTGTGTCATATGGTGTCCTGGGTATGTTTTTATATTTACCCAAGAGGTTATTAAAGACTCATCCCTCCTTGCTAGGCATAATGTTGTCCCCTCTTGTGTACTTAGGGTCTCATATAATGGCACACCTGGTGGCCAATCACAGCTAGGTGTGTATTGGCAGCTGTGACAACTGTCACACGTTAGTATAGTAATGCATTTCTGTTGGCCGGCTCTTCACAACACCACATTGTGTGGGCGGGGCCTGCTTATACCTAAGTCCATTAGATAAATAGGCCAAGTTGGATAAGGCCTGTGAAAGTCCCCCAACCTAAGCCAATCACCTGACCCCCTGTTTAACCCCCAAGTTGGTGAACCCATCATGGGCTAGGATGGGTGGGGGGGGGGGGGGGTTCCATCTTGAACACTGAACAAAAATACACATATACTATTTTAGATGCTAAGCAAAGCATAACAAATGCACAATACGTGTCCAGCACAAAATATAGAATTGGCAATTAGCTTAAATATAGCTTTAGTCGCTACTAGCCATCACTAACAGACAGAGGTACTCTATTCTCTGGCCATGCTGGAACAGTATGAATGTATAATTGAACAACAAGAGGGCGTGTCTGGCACGATAGCCGGCAGTGACCTCTCACACGTGTTGGCAATACCCACGGTCTCTATAGGAAACATTAAGCTGCACTCACTGAGCTCTGTTTACCAAAGTCCCACAGATAACGTTGTGACATTTACCTAAGCCTGTGTTGTTTTATATGTCCATTACATAGTTGTAACCAAGCTGTAGCTGAATTATAAAATGTGTATTACATTCAGCGTAAAAGGGGTCTGATACCATTCTAGATGCTGGCTTTACTTGAAATGATTCGGCTATAACAAGCTAATGTTGTCCTGGGGTCCTGATGTTTCCCAATCCCAAATACCTGTGTTAGATATGACTTGTACATACATATATTTAACTGAACATACATATTGAATTCTGCGTTGGCTGATTGGATGGTTCCTTATCACAGTAACAGAGGCAGACGTGACCCCAAGCATGTTGTTTAGAACTGTTATGTTTGACAAGCGGTGACAAAGTATTATAAACAAGCTATTATTAGATAGAAATCAGTGGAGAAAATCTCTGCAGGAAAAAGCCAACTCCTCCTTTGTTTGTTTGTTACATGCACATGCATATATAAACAGATTTCAGCAAGAATGACAAGTAGTTTGTGTTTTGTGCTTTTGCCCAATGAAGAAATATTAACCAAAGTACATAAAATTGCTTGGTAGCTTCTCTACACCTTAACCCTCATTGAGAATACCAGCATCTATGAATTAACCTGTAAACGGCCCAATGCAATCGCAAACGCCCTTCCCTCGAACAATGAATGCACCTGCCAACCATCTATAATATAAAAGCCTTTATAGTTTTCCATGAAGAGAAAAGAAAACAATCCATAGAGCATACTGACCAATCGGAAGATCTTGAAGAAGTCCAGGTTGGCGTAGAGGATGTTCTCTATCTTCTGCAGCTTCTGCTGGGACAGGGCGCACATGGCGTTGCGCACAGAGTACAGGCCCCGGCGGCTGTAGAAGATGATGAAGCGCTCCAGCAGGGCCTGGCTGCAGGCGATGTCTTTCAGCTGCAGGTCTGGGATACCGAAGGCAAACTGGAGGAGAAAGTCCATCCCAAGAAATGTACCTCATTCATCCTGGTTGTGGTCAACTCAACCAACACCTGATATAGCGTCATGCGTAGTTCGCGGATTCTCTGGACAAAGGCGTTCGTATGGTTGGCGACAGAATCGGTTTACACGCGGTAGAATGATGATGTTTTGGTGTACAAGATTTCACCACCAAGTCACCACCACTATATCTAAAGGCCACTTCCACTATCGTATTGCCATCTGCAAGCTTACGACTTTAAAGTGTGTTAAGGGTAACCGTCATGCTCAGCTATTTTTTCAAAACACGTGTATGAAGCAGTACTCTCCAATATTCATCGCATTTGATATAGTCTGCTTGGAGTACATAAAGATGCCATTGGGTTACCATCTACAAATCAGGAAAATAGAATACTTGTTGGTTATTAATGTTGCCATGGTGAAAATCGTTATCTTAAAATCCTTATCTAATCATGGGGTACTGAGGGAACCGCGCGAATACAATCAACCCACTTGTTCGAGTCGTATTTCTGCGTTGACCAGCTCGTGAACCACCGAGACCGAAAGGCTAGCGTCTCGCAGCAGGAAGGCCGTGAAGTTCTCGTCGTCCTTCAGAATGTCGTCCAGCTTCAGCCCGCGACCTAGATGGATGGACAAGGTTCACCCACACCAAACTTTAAAAAGAGGCAACGGCAACACAGGAACTCACTCAGCGTTGACTAGCTGGTGTCCAGGAAATGATTGACGGCCAGACTGATGAATCGTGGGTTTCAGGAAAGGATGTCCAATGGAAAACATACAATGTTTGTTTTGGCGTGTGTTACAAGGACGTTCATCTTAGTTATCGTCATATTCAATTTGGTTATTTTGTTCACATGAGCTTATGAGCTTATATGAGCAAAATAAAAAAGAGCACAAATAAAGGTTCATGTTTTAAGTCATTGGAGTGATTTGACTAAATTGACTAGTCTGTCCTACCAGTATGTGAGTTTTTGATCAGAGCTCAAGACTCACACAACTGGTAGTCCTGCAGTAGTACCTGAGACCAAATATGGGTTATTGCGCAAATCCTCCATGAAGTTAGAGAAGGAGGACATCTCTCGCCAGATCTTCCCCAGCTGCTGGGTCTCCTCATCATCTAGCAGCAGCTCCTGGGCATCAGCATAGAATCGAGCTAATCTGCAACGAAGAACCAAGAGCGTACCATTTTACCTGGAAACGCTTGTGACATTTACCTAAGCCTGTGTTGTTTTGTATGTCCATTACATAGTTATAACCAAGCTGCAGCAATGCAGCCTGGTTCAGTAAGTTTTGCTTTAAAATGAACAAAAATGTTAAATGTACCATTTGTTATACCCATACACTACACGTGTCAGGTAGACCTATATGTGCACCAGTTCAGGGGCCACAATGTATAACGTCAGTTGAATAATATAATATATTAAATATGAATCATATAATAATCATGGTTACATACAATCATGCACACGTCACACATACTACCAGACACAATGCAAAAGCTAAATAAGTCAAGCCTCTGCTACAGCCACTACGAGTTTTGAGAGAACCGACATGGAGTTGTTGTAGTTGGAGACGACTCCAGGGGACTCTCCCCTGGTTGGATATCTGAAACAGGGGTTGTTGGCATTGCAGAAGATCCCCTGGATCCAGGGCAGAATCCCCGCCGAGGGCATGGCCTTGTTGGGAAAGTGACCTGAATGGACACGCAGTGATGAATGACGTTGCTTTGATTAAGTCGCTAGAAAGAGGCTAATCATAGGAGCTACCACAGCTAAATAACATCTATTTTATATCATTCTGGAAACGGCAATGACTGTGGGCAAAAACACAGTACACAGTATCATCTTACTGAAATGATCTGTAGATAGCTACCATTACAAAATATACCAATAAGTATAGTACAGTAAAATGCTGTAAAAATATGATTCCTTACACTCATGTTGCTTGTACAGTGGGTTGGCCCCACGCAGCCACACCAGACCGATAAACAACATCACCGGCCACAGAATCTCCACCAGGAAGCGGACCTGCACGGGCACAAACAGGTAAGTGATCAACAGGCTAGGAACCTACATTTATCCAACTCAAATCTAGAAGAATATTGACTTATAGAAACCTTTATATGTCTTCGTTTTTTAAATATTTATACGTAAAAAGGACACCTGTTGAGTCAATATATGGAAAAAGGAAATATCCTGAATAAATTAATTCATTAGGTGAATTAAATAGATTAAATTAAGACTCGTTCTATGCATGTTCATCAATGGCAGCATAAGTATAAAATGTATCAGTATATTCCATATCTCAATCTTTTTGCATCTGTTTTAATGTTATTTACATTTGTTACATTTTAGTAACCAGAGCAGGTGAAGGGGGACCTTCTGTCTACCTTCTGTCTCTTGCGGAGAGTCCAGTTTTTCCATAGCAACAGGCGGATTTGACTGCCTGTATTCATCTCTGGACAGCTCAACCCCGGGAAGGGGTCATCAGATTCTGATAAACCTGGAGATGGAGAACTGTGATCAGTGTTCACATCTACAGTGCTGCTAAATGATTATATAATGTGTGTGTGTGTGTGTGTGTGTGTGTGTGTGTGTGTGTGTGTGTGTGTGTGTGTGTAAATGGACGTGTGTTTGACAAATGCATCCAATTCACTCATTATTCACGCATAATTTACCTGAAACAGCCACAACTATTTTGCAATGAACAACAATAAAGGTGCTCAGTCACACGTACGGACATAGCGTCACGGCCTGAGGAGAATGCTAAGCATGCACATTCATTTGTTCACATGCACAATAGATTTGGAAGATTGCAGCTGCACAAACTACCCCCACCCCCCACACACACAGACACACACACACACACACACACACACACACACACACACAAGGAAGCACTACGGTGTCATTATGTGTCTGGCAATGCGTCGAACTCACCTGGTTACTCAAGAGCTAAATATGTGAGACTGGCTTTTTTCATTTTTAACAGAAACCACCAAGACCGTGTGTGTCATTATTATGTGCTTAATCATAGCTATAATTTCCCTATAACCTTTAACGAGTAGTATGAAATATTAGTAGTTTTCCATCATTTAAAATAACACATTAAGTTAATCCGAAAATAAAAGTACCCCACTGACAGTTATTCATGTGAGTTCATGAATTAAATATCGATCACTCCTGTCCCAAAAATTTGAAAGTTTGAACAAAATCAATGTGATTAGTCAATGCTCATGACAATCGTATACAATAAAACGTCCACGTATTTACTATATCCAACCACTCATAATTACTATCAGTAGCAAGTATGGAGCTAAGACTCCAGCTCATTGGAAGCTGTTGTCTTTGCTCTGTCCTCTCGTGGCACAGTTAGGGCCACAGCAGTGTAAACTTCATCATTGCCATTAGTTGTTGCCAACACACAGTAAATGGGTATTTACATAGAGCATCAATAATAACATTATGCATGTTTTGTGAAACCTTTACCAAGGATTCATTCCTTCCTTCCTTATTATAATTATGCGATTGTCATAAAGCTGTCTACAAGGTTAAGGCTTCCATCTTGGAGTAATATTGTCCTGTTATGAAGAGAAGAGCTACAGTGCAACCAGAAAAAACAAACAAAAAAACAGTCCCCACTGTTGACAAGTTGATCTTTCCTCCTGAACAAGACATGTCGTGTTGTATGAGACACAATCCACCACGAACATCCAGAACACAGTAGTTCACAGCCTTATACATTCTGTTGACAGGATCAAGGCCGCGGGGAATAACCAACCTTGTTCCAATAACCCATCATCACCACACGTCCACGGGAGTTCTCATCACCCGCATCCAATTAACCAAACAATGCTACACATCCAGAGCCTTACCTCTAGCGGAACGCTGCGAAGGAGCCGCTGCATGGACATAGAGGGGTGGACAGGCGAGGTGAAGCGATGGCTTACATTAAGCCAGGTAGAAGAGCTTGCCCCGTAGATCCCATCTGTCCCCCCCCCCCCTCTCTCTTGGCCGCCTTCAGGTCAGCTGTGTTCCTAATCTAATTGCTCTAATCCCCCCCCCCCCCCCAATGCAACATGGGCAGACATGGAAAAAAACAACAGTCATCGATTTCGAAGAAGACTTGGGCATGGTTCTGCTGCTGGAGTAGGAAGTCAGAGGAGTTGACACCAAGCTCATCACATTATGACCGAAAGTCGCAGGTTCGAGTCAAGTGCACGACAATAATAGTCAGGTGTAACTTTTCCCAGTGTTTTCTTGAGCAAGATACCAGCTCACCTTATGCTACCTTGGCTGTCATGGTTACACACTTCGGGTTTTCCACCACGCTTTTCACCCTGTAAAACACAAATATACAATACTTGTGTTGGTGGAGGTGTAGAGGCGATACGTAAAGGGATGTACCGGTCTGGAGGTGACTTATCTGGGCCGCTCGGCCGGGGACAGCAGCAGATGACACGAGTGATTACGCGGAAGGCTTTGCAGTAGCGCAGTAAAACCAACCGTACACACATACACTGTAATCCCGGAGCAAAAATACTAACAAGTTACTGTCGGCTTCTACTCAAAGTAAAGGGAAGGGCGAGGCGGGCTGCAGCCCAGCACACATCTAGCTGCAGAGTGTAAATATAGGCTACTGTGTTACGAGACTTGTAGTGGAACCCACTAAGCCCTCAGGGGCCAACTTGGCCCTTTGCTAAAAAGAGCCAGAAAATACATAGTACCGTTGCAAAACACAATTGAGCCACGTTCTTGTTCGCATGAAACATTAAACAATGGAATAGAAATAACTCCACACGAGCAGAAATACGATTCTTAATTACACTTTTTAATTTGCAGCAATGAACGTTGCAGGTCTTTTTTTCTGTCGCGCCACAGAAATTCAAATTGGTGTGGTCAGTATAAATGTATATAAAATGTAAACAAATACATATGGTTTACATACTGAAACAGATGTACCAAATATAGGATCTTGCTTACCAAACTTCAGGGGAAGATACAGTAAGTCCCCTGCTTAAAATACTACTCGTTGTGGATAGAATACAACACCATCTGATCAGGGTTTAAAGAATGGAACAAATGTAAAATAATTCAACATTTTAAAAGGCAATGTTGCAATCAGAATCTGTGTACATTAAGTGCATTGTGTGATTACAATAAAATAACTTTTAGTCACTGTACATATAATCATTGTAATGTAATACAATTAACATTTAAAACAAAAAACAATTGAACAGGCCCACAACTCTTTACAGTCACAAACACTGAAAAGACTGGTATACGTTCTCAGATAGGGCGAAAAACAGACAATAGATAACGTGTAACATGTAGCAGACATGTTGCGATAGACAGATAAGATATACGTTCAACACTTTCATGGTTTACTTCCATTCGCCTACAACCACCTCCCACTCATGTGCTGTCTCATAGCGTTCCCACCAAATACACTGGGTTTTTTTTTCTTGCAAAATACACACTATTTTATATTTACACATACAAAAACGATGATACAACTCTTTTCTATTTTTGGCTTGGTTATGCTTCAGACAAAATGAGCCTCCCTGTGCTCCGTCTCCTGTAACCGTCGGGTACGCAGTCTTTGGTAGACGGGTTTGACCTCGCCGGGGCCAGGGTCGTCCGGGCTGCTGGGGTGGGGGGATAGGGGGTCGAAGAGGGACACCTCCGAGTCGGTGCTGCCGTCCCCCGAGTCCTCCGAGCGGAGCCGGCTCAGCGAGGGTGGGGACACATGGGCGA
>OOFB01016999.1:9793-19793 GCA_900323305.1 Trachyrincus murrayi | reverse complement strand
ACATTGCATACACATGCATTACAGTTCAACCATTGACGACATTGTTCCAAATCGGACCAACGGAGAACATAAATCCCAAACCAATGATGTTAATGTTCCAACTTTTCAGATGGGGCTTGCAGAAGCTGTGTGATAAAGGAGGGGAGGAGCCATCATAAACATGTCATTGGCTGACAAGTCTGAGAGAGAGAGAGAGAGAGAGAGAGAGAGAGAGAGAGAGAGAGAGAGAGCAAGAGCAGAGGTTAGCAAATACAACGGAAGTGGAAGTAAGGTGATTCGGAAGGATGACTCCGGGGCCCATCAAGAAAGGCAGTCCTGGACATATTGGAGGGAAACATCTTCCAGCTGGCCTGGGAACACCTAGGGAGCTCCAGGATGAGCTGGAGGAAGTCGCCGGGGAACTGCGATGTGGAGAATAGTACCAAACAAATCAAATTGAAGTTGTTAGTGCTTGATATAACAAATCATCACATCTTCTGTTCTTATGTTCCCTGCTAAACCTTCTAGTTGTAGCTGCTGCATCAACCCTGCAACCATCTGAACTCATAAGCATAAGCAACATTGCATTAGTGACAATTTTTCCCCCATCATTTTTAATGAAGACTTTTACATTTACATCAAGTGCCAGTTCCTATTGTTGTAATTGTATTGAATCCTATTCATGTCAAGTCTTCTCATGTGAACGGCAATCATTGGTGACGTCTACTGAAGTGAAGACCGACCAACTTTATTTAAAAAGTCTTAATGGCGAGAAGCCATTATGAGAACACTGGCTTTGTTTAGTGCTTGTTCAAGGAATAGTTTCCTCCATTGTGTGCACTTGGTCCATACATGGTTGTATGCCTTCTGAAAACTACCAGCATCAGTAGAATAATTGTTGAGATGCCATTTTGTTCATGAGCGTTTGATAAAAGCAACCACTATGAAGAGACACACACAAACACTATGACAGGATTTATTTGATCGATGAGCTGTCAAAAAATAGGTACATTCTCTTTGTGATGTGGATTTTATTTACAAGTTGGTTTTCCAGAGCCTTTTGTTAATGCTCCCAAAAAGGCAGAATCCAATGAATTGTCATTCGTAACAGCAATGATTTTTCTTTTCTTAACGTTATTTTCTTCTTTCTTAAAATTCTGAGTCAAGCATGCTGCTGGAGGTCAAGTTCTTCTCTGAATGTCACCAAAAGTATTAGAATAAAATTCACAGAAAATACATTTTCCATTGTCCTACTAGAAAATAAATATGTATGGCATACATTTTCGAATCATGGCAGTTTATATAATACAGCACATGCACACAGGCAGACAAACAGACTGTCTAGATCTGACTTATTTACAAAGCATAGCAACCATTGATGGCAGAGTAGCTCAACACAAAATATTATTTTAAATCATTTGATGACGGTTCAAGTTTGCATTGACCAATCAGACTGAGGACCCAGAAAGAAGCCTTTTTCATTTCACCTGTTTGCTTTCTATTATATTGTGAGTAAAAAGGTGGCAGATGTTCTCAGCTTAATATAACAATGTATTACTATAGCACATATAATCAACATACATATTAGACAATATTGCATAAATAATATTCCATGGTACATGGACCATGCTTGTTGTGAATCATCCAAAGCGACAAATCCATTTTCCAATTGGCATCTCATTTCTGCATGAAGCACCTCCATCAAACCAATGTAAATGCAATGTATGCAGTGAGCCAGTAAAAACAAAGTATTAACATTTCTGTTATTTTCTATTCCCATTGGTGAAAAACCGAAAGGAAATATTTTTTGTTCCACACTTGCACTAAACCAGTTGACCTTCTTTTTTTCTCGGCCAGCTTGTTTTTCTCATTATCCACACCTGCAGTGAAATGCCCAAAAGCCAACATATTATATTGCTTTTGAGAAGGTATTGCCGTGTGTGCTTGTGTGTGTGGATTCAAATGTCTTTCAAAGGCAAAGTTTGCCTACATTGAACCTATACCATACCTATACTTACCTTATACTCGCAATTTGTAAACAACTGATATTTTATAAGTAGTATCTTAACTAAACCTCCAAGTCCTTTTACTGGAAATGTAGCCATTTTTCTTCAAAGCACACACATTAGGTTCAGCTTTAGTTTAAATTGGTAGTCTCACTTTTGCTTTTACCGTCATCTGTCATGGATGCAGAGTATAAGGTATTGGTTTTACTACCTTGTTGGCCATTTGTTTATCTCTGCAAAACCAAGATATACTTCACTCTACCATTTCCTGTTCACGCTCAATTCAGCTTAGCATTTGCATCCCCCTTCAAACATCTGATTAAGCAAAGGACAGTGTATTGGAGGTATGAGGGAATCTATTTTTACAAACCTCCCCTTCCATTTAACACGTGGATCGATGGTAGATGTAGTTTGATTTTCTTCCCCATCAACTACCTCACTGTTCAGAGTCTTGTCCAATACTTTTAATGGAGAAACACGGTGAGGTCATGAATGTTGCCCAGGGAAAACAAGAAACTGGCTCACATTTATCACTGTCTCAAACTGTCTGCAGTTGTCAATTCAGAGGGAGCTGCGATGGCTCGGAAAACAAAACAATACAGAACACGGTGCGTAGAAAAGTCTGAGACGAGGTGTTAGAAAGGTGCTGATGTCATCACTTCTTACGTGGAACCTTATCGCCCAGTGGTACCTCATGCATCAGTTTCTGTAGGAGGAAGAGTTTTATTAAGAAACTAAACACATTAGGTCCAACTGTAAAAAAAAGTTCTAAAGAATTATGATCTCTGATCATAACTCTGAACTCTGATCTTTAGAATTGTGGCGTGCACACTAGAGCTTGAATCAGGCCCAAAATGTTGAACCCGACATGACCGAAGTCCGACAAAACTGTGACCGAAACCAACCCGACTATAGCATTAAAAAGAATTCTGTCCGAACCCGACTTTTGCCTACATTGTCTATATTTGCCTATATTCCTATGAATTAATCATTTTCAACGGTTCAATAAATTAAAAACAAATATGTTTTGTTTAATAATGGTACAATATCAGGGTTCCACTCATTGGTCTCAGTCAGACTCGGCAGAGCTTCAGTATACAAAGACACACAGCATTGAAAGTATGGGAGTAGGCCTATATTATCACAAAATAACAAAGGTAGTTTGTGCATTGTGCAAAGTTTCGATTAAATTAACAGTAGCACTAGCGCTATGCACCCTAACGGAAAATACACTGGTGCTATTCTGGAGGACAGATCGCCAGAAAAAAAAAAGTTTGAAAAATCCTTGGGAGAACTCTAATTTAATTTAGTAGTAACAAAAAATAACAAAAAAGTATAAATGTATGTTTATGTTTTACATAAATGTAAAATCATAAAATGTTTAAACCCAACCTGAAAATTAAACCCAACACAGATCCGACTAGTATTTGCGAAATCCTGTCCGAACTGACCCAAACTGCCGGGAAGAGTCCCGTGGGGTTTGGACAACCGTTTCACGCTCTAGTGCACACCATCAGATGACGGGTACCACCAACCACACTTTTTGAGTGATGTTGATGTCGTGACGATAACATGCAAAGTGGGCTAAGAACGCTTTACTCCACCGCTAGGTGGCGTCTGTGTGCTCCTCGTACCTCCAGCAGTCTGTTGTAGTTGCTGAAGTCGTCCTCCCCCTCGCTGCGTGTATCCTCCACCTGGTACCTCCTGCAGGCCAGCGCCAACTCGTTGGCGTTGAAGAGCGGGGCCGGGTCGATGGAGTAGCCATTGATCAGGCTCACCAGGTACTCACGGTAGTGCTTCCTGTGGGAGACAGACAGAGGAAATATAGTTACCGGAACAGCAGAACAGCAGGATTGGATCCCCTTGGGGGAGGGTGCGTATTTCATTCTTGGTGAGACCAGAGTAGCTTGGTTCTACCAGTCTCTCTTGCGAGGTCTTTTCAGTCCCTTTAGCAAGAGAGCCTGGCCTTTTGCCTTAAGCAGTTGACACCTTCTGCCAATCAGATTAATGTAATGTCACCAATGGAACAAGCTGATACAACTCTTTCTGAATCCCGTTGAAGAACAGCGAACACACAGCTCACGTCTTTTCCTCTGATAAAAATCCAACAGTGCACATTTACATTCATGTTTTATTGCTGTTATAACATCTATTTTGGCTAAAACTGATGCTGTGGGTGCATTGATACGGCCGCCTTCAGGAGCCGATGCAGAAATTCGCTCTCTACTGCAGTGCTCCCAAAACTTTCCAAATCACGGCACCCCTTTACGGCCATTTCTTTTCTAATGCACCCCAATGACTTGCAGAACACCTTATGTGCATGACTGTGTGGCCACACGCAGCTCCAACGTTATTTTCAAGTTTGCAGACGACACCACCATCCTGGGTCTCATCTCCAACAACAATGAGACCGCCTACAGAGAGGAGGTCAGTGACTTGGCAACATGGTGCCAGGACAACAACCTCTCTCTCAATGTCAGCAAGACCAAGGAGATGATCGTGGACTTCAGGAAGCGGCAGGGGGGGGTCACGCCCCCATACACATCGATGGAGCTGAAGTGGAGAGTCTCCTGCTTCAAGTTCCTCGGTGTGTTCATCAAAGACGACCTCACCTGGTCCAAGCAAGCGGACTCGGTGGTGAAAACTGCCCAAAAGCGCCTATTCTTCCTGAGGAGACTCAAGAAGTTTGGCATGTCTGCCAAAACCCTGACTAACTTTTACAGGTGCACCATTGAGAGCATCCTCTCTGGCTGCATCACTGCCTGGTACGGCAACTGCACCGCTGCTGACTGTAAGGCCCTCCAAAGGGTGGTGAAGACAGCGGAGCGCATCATCGGTTGCCATCTACCCTCCGTGCAAGGCATCTACCACACACGATGCCTTAGGAAAGCACGGAAAATCACAAATGACTCCAGCCACCCAGGCTTTGGACTATTCACACTGCTGCCGTCTGGTAGACGTTTCCAGAGCATTCGGGCACGGACTACCAGACTCACAAACAGTTTTTTCCCACAAGCCATCAGGCTTCTCAACCAGTAACACTACCTATTGATCATATTGATCACTGGTAAATTATGCCCTGGTCACTTTACCTAATTTAATGTAGATCCGCACTCCTCCACTTTATACTTTACACTTTTATACTTTTAAATGCTAGTGTTTATTTATCTTATTATGTATATTATTATGTATATCGCCTCACATTATAACCCGCCTCCTAGAACAACGGCAGCCTTCCATTGGTCCGTCCGTCGGCTGGACGGTCTGAAAGCAATCAGCGAGGATGAATCCCAGACCTCTATGAGTAAATAATCATTACCGTGGGAGGGCTGGCTCTCGCCAGGCTAACCAAACACTGCTGCTGTTTCCAAATCAAGTTGCCAACCAAAGCAACATGATTTGTATACAGTAATATTATTATAATGTATCTCCAGACATCAGAGATCAGCCAGCTGGGCCGAGTGACGCACCTGATGATCGAACAGTAATGAATAACAGTGCTGTTGTGAGTGTCCTGGTAACGTACTCGCAGAGTCCGGCGTGGCCAGGTTGGGTTTGGGCTCCGCAGGCGGCGTCCGACTGCTGCGCCGCCTCATCCTTCTGCTCTATTACGCCACACACACCTGGACACCACAAGGTTGATTAACACAGGAAGTCAGAGAGAGAGAGGGTTTCTCAGTTGGACCACCTAGAGAGAGTCTGGACCTGACACACTGTGTGTGTGTGTGTGTGTGTGTGTGTGTGTGTGTGTGTGTGTGTGTGTGGTTATGTGGTTATGTGTGTGTGTGTGTGGTTATGTGTGTACCTGTCTGAGTTCCAGGTGGAGGGTCAGTGTTGAAGGCCACTCCATTCTGCAGAGAAACAAAACATCGTTGTAGTGATAATGTGCATTTACAGAATTATTAAATGTACCCCTGAGCATATGTATCTAACTCTACTATCTAGCACTGGGCATATTGTGTCTGTCAAGACACAAAAATGACAAGCGCTATGAGTGCTGTGAATTTGAGTGTTTTTAGTGTCTTTGAACTTCCCACCCCAACTCACGCACACTATGGCTGAACCATATGGTAAAAAAATCATATTATTTTGACAGATATTGCGATTGCGATATGATTCACTATTAGTGTTTTTTCATTTTCACTGAAAAAACTATTAAAATCATTATGTGACATTTGTTGGGGTCTGTATCAAACAAACATTTTTTATTACATCTGGAGAAAAAAATGTGTAGGCCAGGGCATCTCTGCAGCACTACAGTACTTCATTTATAATGGTGCTATAAATGTACATTTACACATTTTACCCTTATCAAAAAATGTGGATATTGCACTTGGCCATTGTGATTTTGATAATATTTCGATTAATTGTTCAGCCCTAGAATCCACCAATCCCTGCATGAGTCCAATCACTGCAACATGTCTGCATACTCAGCCCACTCTCCCTTGAGTTTGCAACTTGAACCAATCCCCGCAAAATTGTGCAAGCTTGCATATCTGTCCAATCACGGCAATGTCTGCATAAAGTGACCAATCATCACACTTCCCCAGACACAACGTTGCATCAAGAAACTCATGTCTTTCTTTAAGAACGCCTCCCATTTAATTACTTAATTCATTAATTATATTATTTTTTAAGAATATATTCCCGCAACTTTATCGCTAAAAACACACACAGCATCTCATATTTCACTGTCACAGTTTCGAGGTCATACAAGTAAACTCACCACCCTCACACTATCAAAGTTGCTTCAACTTTCTGATGTGTTTTCTGCTATTAATCTTCCCATTAATATTCCACCGTGGTAGAACAGCTGTACCCCTTCCCCCTGGACGCGGCCCTCCAGGGATGTCTTATTAGAGTCAACTGTCAACATCATTTCCTCTGGCGGAACATGGTGGAGTACAAACTGTGTTAATCCCTTCCCATGGGACACGGAGGACAAGAGACGGATGTGTTGGGGTGACGTGTGTTGAGGTGACGTGGCGTGTGTTGAGGTGACGTGTGTTGAGGTGACGTGGCGTGTGTTGAGGTGACGTGTGTTGAGGTGACGTGTGTTGAGGTGACGTAGCGTGTGTTGGAGTGATGTAGCGTGTGTTGGGGTGACGTAGCGTGTGTTGGGGTGACGTAGCGTGTGTTGGAGTGACGTGTGTTGAGATGACGTAGCGTGTGTTGGAGTGACGTAGCATGTGTTGGGGTGACGTGGGTTGAGGTGACGTAGCGTGTGTTGGGGTGACGTAGCGTGTGTTGGGGGTGACGTAGCGTGTGTTGGCGTGACATGACGTGTGTTGAGGTGACGTGTTTTGGGGTGACATAGCGTGTGTTGGCGTGATGTGACGTGTGTTGAGGTGACGTGTTTTGGGGTGACGTAGCGTGTTGGGGTGACGTAGCGTGTTGGGGTGACATAGCGTGTGTTGGGGTGACGTAGCATGTGAAAAGACGGTTCGGTTAGAGATGGTTAAGTTAAGAGATGGTTAAGTTAAGAGATGGTTAAGTTAAGAGATGGTTAGGTTAGAGATGGTTAGGTTAGAGATGGTTAAGTTAGAGATGGTTAGGTTAGAGACGGTTAGGTTAGAGATGGTTAAGTTAGAGATGGTTCGGTTAGAGAATGGTATTTGTCAGAATACAGATACACAATAAAGTATAAAATGTCAATGTGCGTGTGTGTGTGTATTTGAGTGTGTGTACCTGCAGCAGGGCCTGCAGTCTGCTAGGCTCCCAGTCTCGTAGATAGAAGAGACAGTCTCTGGGGTGATGGGCATGCAGCCCTGACACACTGCACTGGTCCACTGCACAGGTCTGGTGCCCCAGACAGACGAGAGGGGAGCAAGAACAGAGAGGTGAAAGAGGAAGACTTTATTTGTGCTGAAACCACAAGCTGAACGCTCACATTAAGACAACCTGCACTTTGAAATGTCTTCTAATATATATAAGAAGAATGTAATACATCACATAATACATCACATAATACATATATTATATACATATTGAGACACTACTACCAACATCAACACATTCAAATGTGTTATTATAAGCATCTAAAGGTGGCATCAGTACAAATGGTTTGATAAGTATTTATAGAATCTACACAATATAAATGTTCTGCATCAGCACATCTATATCATGTCGGTGCCCTGCTTTACCTCATCACTGTATAGTTTCTAGTTCAATTCTTTGTGTCAAGATTTTTGGCTAAGACGGCACGTGATGACCACTAGAATCCTAGCTACCACCACCACCACCACTACTACTTACAGTGTGGAAGGGGTTGTTGCAGCCGCTGCAGAACTGGTAGCGGCACTGGGAGCAGCAGAAGTGCATGCAGCCGCCCTTGGACAGAGCGTACTGGAAGCGGCAGTTGGGACAAGCTGGGGAGAGGCAAAGGGGAAATGAAGGAAGTTCTGCAGACATATTGCAGACGACCATGTCCTGAGAACACAGGATGTCCATCTCTCTCTTGACCAAATATTAAAACTGGTACCGCTCGCAGGCATCAACGTCACGTCTAATGAGCATTCTGTCAACATTTTCATTCGGCTCCAGGCCCTGTGCGTCCAATGTTGTCTCCGTCCAAACAAAAAAAAACGCAGAGCTTCAATTCTTGATGGCGAACGCCAGCGTCAACTCACCACTTCCACATGATGACATCATTCTTTGTACATTGATCGTTTTCAAAGCACAACGTTTAATGACGCTCCCTGTGGAGCACATATAATGGTGAGACGTTTTGAGTGGAGGGTTATGGCGGTCCTGTCATCTTACTGTCCTACTGAACAGAGCGCAGTGGGATGCAGCAATAGCCTCACAGTCCACATACCTTATTGTGAACCAATGTATGTCTTTATTGACGTGATTACGTTTTACTTTCATGTGAACTTACTTTTCAGTTTTCCCCTCAAGGTTACCAATGAGTGATTTTAACTTGAATTTGCAGAACAGGATTAAAAAAACGTCAAATATCTCTGTGTGTGTGTGTGTGTGTGTGTGTGTGTGTGTGTGTGTGTGTGTGTGTGTGTGTGTGTGTGTGTGACTGACTGATTCCATTGTCCCGGAGGTAACCCGCCAGGCCCTGTCTCTGGTACTCCGGGTCGTTCTCCCTCTTCCAGGACTGGTACTGCTCACAGGACAGACCGGCATGCTGGGACTCCCACTGGACACACAGGGAGACATCATCATCACCATCATCAGACTTTTTTTTACTTTACTTTGGAGATCTTGACTAGTATTTTACAATATTAGTATTGATGTTAGCGTAACATCATTTGCTAATACAAATATCATAATTTAATTTAGAATCAGACCAATATTGCAGACACCAGTATTGGTGACACTAGTACCTTCACCATAAAATGAATAGAAATGTAATTTACTATGAATCATGTAATTATTAGTTAGCTAGTCATGTGATCTTACACATGAGGTGTAATGGGTCAAAACATGTGCTAACAGAGAGAGAAAAGTCGTAAAAGTAAATGCTTCAATATTAGATAATAGCATAATATTATAAAAACCTCTATAAAACACACACTTACAGGTTTTTTGCACTGGGCACAGAAGCTTTTGCGACACTGAAAGCATGTGACCTTGAGCTGGTCCCCGTCGTAGATGAAGCCATAGGAACACTGAAACACAGAGCTGAACCCAGCTTAGAACAGGGGCTTCAATGGATATGAATGGAATGTATCTTTATCATGTAGAGTAGGCCTTCACCACAGAGGGTGAACACGGCTGTATCTCATGACGTAAATTATAGCATGCCTACAGACCCATCATTAACTTAATGAGCTACACCTGTTTTCACCTCTACTGTTACACCTCTGTGATAAAGGCCTATAAGGTTATGTGTGTGTGTGTGTGTGTGTGTGTGTGTGTGTGTGTGTGTGTGTGTGTGTGTGTGTGTGTGTGTGTGTGTGTGTGTGTGTGTGTGTGTGTGTGTGTGTGTGTGTGTGTGTGTGTGTGTGTGGAGGGCTGCCTACTCACGTGGCTACACCAGAGGAACTTGGGGTCCTTAATGA
>OOFB01016998.1:0-13630 GCA_900323305.1 Trachyrincus murrayi | reverse complement strand
ACTACCCTGGGCCTGTTTCAATGATTTTAGAAAGCAGCATGCAGAACACCCGCTCTATTTACTATTTTACTATCAAGTCATTTAGCATTGAGGAGTTAAGGTACTGGGGATCGAACCCAGTACCTTTGGGCTGGGAGCCGGACAGCCACGACGCTGTCCTGTCCTGCTGTACCTGGATGAGGGTTGACTGTGATGATGCTCCACTCGTTGGTGTCCACCGTGAAGACCTGGATCTGTTCATAGGTGCAGCTTCCTCTGTGTCCATAGTGGCCCCCGGTCACATAGATCCGGTCCCTCACTACACACGCACTAGCATTTCCTACTCCTGGAATCAGAAAATGAATATACGCATTAAAAGAGAAACAGACACTTTCATCCACATGAGGCCCCTAAGGAGCAGGTATAGTGGTTATTTTCTCATGGATGCCTACAGGTAGGTTGGGTTGGAACCCAGTACCTTTTGGCTGAGTCCACAGGCCCTTAAACACTACCTTGTCCTGCCCTCTTATATGTGTTATAAAACATGATATAAGTATGTAGTTAGTGGATTATCTTTGCTTTATACAAAAACTTTACTGAAAATAATTTTAATGATACTGTCATTATAGCAATATTGCTCCTCACTCTCCATCTCTCTCCAATAGACTCTCCAATAAACACACTAATCAATACCAACCCTGGATCATATTGGCCACAGGAAACCACTTCTTCTTCAAGGGGTCATAATATTCGGCCTGGTTCTCTGGAGCTCCGTTTCTGTAGCCTCCGATGGCATAAACGCAGCCATGCAGAGCAACAGAGCAGTGGTAGTACCTGGCTGTGATCATGGGACAGCCCTCCGTCCATTCATCACAATCACAGTCATAGATGGACACCGTGTCCAGAGCCTCCACCGTGTGTGTCCGGTAACCACCGGAGACATAGACGTTGGCCCCCAACAAACTGACACTGTAGCTCTCTCTCGTGTGCTCAGGCATGTCTTTACCCTGCACCCACGCATTGCTCTTGGGCTCCCAGATGTGGACCTCAGACAGGGGGTGCCAGTAGTAGCCTCCAATGGAGTACATACTGGGGGACAGCTTTTTACCACCTGCTGCTTTTATCTCCCCCTTGCCTGCGGACACCAAGGTGTGCATGACCATATATTTAATGTGTTGCTTGTCATCAACCAAGCGCTGTGTGTGCATGCTCAGAGCTGAATCAAGGGCAATGTCATCCAGGTCGAGGCGCACTGAACGCAGCAGGTCTTTGGCGCGGTCAATGCGATTATCCAGGTCGTGCGTGACCCACTTGACCACAGCGAGAACCAACGCGTCATCCTCCCACGCGTCGGGGTTGTTTTTGACGGCTAAAAGGGACCTTACGTCATCAGCTTGCAACCCGAGGAACTCCTCCTCCTCCACGACGTCTTCCAACCTGCTGAGCACGAGCCGACGGGCCTCGCGCTCCAGGGCACAGCAGACGTGCAGGTGAGCGAACGCGCGCATGCCCAGACAGTTCCCCGCGTCCAGGAAACGAATCAGAAAGTCCTCGCAGGCGCGCTTCACGGAGCCGAACTGCATGAGGTCCGCGGCCTCCAGCAGGCTCTGCACGTTGTGCTCCGTGATGCGCACCCGGGCGGTGTAGGTGTAGCGCAGCAACACGGCGAGCACCTCGCACTCCACCCCGGTCAGCGTGACGAGACCGTCGGCCCGCTCTCTCATGTCGGCGGTGAACATGGCTCTGAAGTAGGAGCTGCGGGCCGACAGCACGGCCCGGTGGCAGCGGAAGACCCGGCCGGAGGCACCCCGCAGAGACACGTCTGTGAACACCCCACTGACGTAGAACTGACAGAGGGCGTCCAGAACCTCGTTTGGGTGGTCGTTGTCATTGTAATCATACGTGTAGAGATCAGTAGGTGTATCTGACATGGTCACTGAAAGAAGAAAACCTGATTTAAAGGCTGATCAATACAAAAGGGAACGCGGTTGAACCACACTTGCGGTGTAATATGCATATTGCATTAATAGTAGCATACAGTACAATCTATTCATTAAAGCGCAAACCATATTCGTAATTGGTTCTCACAGGCCTATTTTGTGCAACAGTAAGATAAAAAGCTACAACCCTTACCTCCCTGTCGTGTTTCCATGCATGGGGTGTGTGCCCTTAACAATGCGACCCTACCGTGCATATGCGCTCTCCTTTCACAACACACCGACCTCCATTTAGCCCGTCGCTCCGCTGTCCTATTATGGTCTGTATGGAGAGGCCCCCCTCCCCCCCCGCACCATGTCAAGACCCCGGTGCGGTTCAAGAAGGCTGAGTGTACATATCAGATCTATAGAGTTATATCCACTCAATAGGTCTATGATGTAGATGATTTTACATGTATGTGCATGTATGATTTCACATTGCTAATTGAAATGCCGAAGACAAGCGTGACCAAGACGCCCCCCCACCACGACCCAACGGAGGACCCGCAGTATGACATCAATACATTGTTTTTTTCCTCTCTCCGTTGCCATGGTATTTGAAACCAATTCTGGAGGCTTTGTCAATTCCTGAAAGCATTAGAGTGGTGATCCGGATTCTTAAAGATACAGACTAGCTCCACACGTCATTAATATGAGGCAGGGAAACTAATAAACACAACCAGCAGATTTGACAATGAGTTTTTAATGAATGTTTAGTAACACACACACACACACACGCACGCACACACGTTAGACCTCTAGACATTAATACATCAATAACTAAATTTGTAAACAAGTATGAAGCACCTAAAGGAACTTGTAAACGGTTATTATGCTACGGCAAGAGCGTACCAACTGTGCTCCACAGATGATCTTGGAATGGTTAACCTTCAGGCACCACATCACCACCACCGTGTATCTATATGGTTATCTGTGATGCCTGCTGGGCTACAGGCTTCAGGGCACCGAGGTCTCCGACGGGGCAGGACACCCCCAGGCAGCACCACACTGCCCCAGCCTTGGCTGTCGGAGCGCTGAACGACTCCATCTCTACTCCCGCTGCGGCCAGCAAGCCTAGAACAAAATAGGAATCAAATGTCAGTCTTTAACAATGTAATTTAATCTCAATTCATTGCCAATAACATTTACTCTTTAGTCATGTCACAGATGCTTCTCTCACAAGTTAGTTAGTTTCACCATCACACAACAATACCGGACAGTAACAATACATAAAGTATAACTGTGTGTGTGTGTGTGTGTGTGTGTGTGTGTGTGTGTGTGTGTGTGTGTGTGTGTGTGTGTGTGTGTGTGTTCTTACCAGCCAGGGCGGGCAGGAGCTGGGGCCCGGAGGAGACCAATAAGAACAGCAGGTTCCCGGTGAGGGACACGGGCTGTCGGAACACACTGCCGCCCAGGTCCAGCAGCACCGGCACGCCCCCCAGAACCGACCCACTGGCCTTGTAGCCCACGTCGTCCGCAGAGATCTCCACCTCACAGACCCCGTGGCAGCTCGCCGCCGATTGGCTGTGGGTTTGAGTCACCTACACACGGGTCAACGCACACCTCACAATTAGCTAGCGTCTGATATCCTTCAGGGTAGTGTTGTTCAACATGTGGTACCTCCGGTGGTATGCCAGGGTACTGCATGTGGCATGTGGGATTTTATTCTTGAAATACACATTTATAGTAATAGAAAAAATATAGATAATTGAAAATAAATATATTACAAATATTGTTCAGTAAATATAGTATCATGGCTTGTTATTATTTAAAATGGTGTCTCTCTGTGCATCCATCATGTTTTCCATTGTAATGTTTTCCATTGATGTTCTGTGTGTTAAATAAACACACTTGGAGCATAAGCAGCATTGCTGACTGTTTCTTCCCACTGTTTCCTGCTGGCCGTGGCCTTCTGCAGTAATACTGACTGTTTCTTCTGCAGTAATACTGGCTGTTTCCTCCCACTGCTTCCTGCTGGCCGTGGCCTTCTGCAGCAATACTGACTGTTTCTTCTGCAGTAATACTTACTTATACTAATACTAAAAGGGGCGCTGGCACTCTTTGCTCAGCCACTGCTTATCTATTTTTCATGTTTGCATATGAGGTGGTCCGCAGAAGGTCTTGATGACAATTTAGTGGAGCCATGGTTAGTCATTAAAAGGTTATGTCGTGTTTTCTTTTAAGTATTGTGTACCGTGATTCCAGACTGCTTGGCTAGGGTCAACACGTTGACAAGGTTGGCCGCCCCGCCGGTAGTTTGCGTGAGAAGCCCCACCATTACTGCTGAAGTGATGTAACCAGTGGAAGTCTTCAAGCAGTCACCTGGTGGATACAAATACAAGCGGATTAGAAAATCCCACCTTCATCCAACAACCAAACTCTACTGTAGTTGCATCCACATACTGTAGCGCTACTCCATTAATGTAGTTCTGAAGTAAACCACCAGAGGGAGACATAATACAAGACAGCTGTCCACAAGTCATTTATGAGGATGACCAAAAATGGAAAAACAGCCAGAGAGTTTCTTGCTTCTCCATCACCTGGTTTGAATGTCATAAATGAGAACGGATGGTGAACTTCTCCTCACCTCGAGTGGTGATCTGGACCTGGCTGCAGGGTTTAGAAGTAGCGCACGACTGCAGCACAGCCCCAATAGCTTCACCAAGTTTGATCCACTGCTGAGACTCCTGGCAAAAGGTGCTTGCCAAAACCTGCGCATTTACCTAGATTGGGGAGAAAAGGCACAGTACAGTACGACTGGTCTCCTCACCCTGACACACGACCAGGTACCCTAAACGGTGAGCCGTCCTCTATGTCTGCTTCACGGCCATCTGCCAAACACTCGGGTCAAACCCGCCGCACAACACTGCGCTGTTGTTTGTCTCCTGGCATAGCCAGCTCTTCGAACGTCACCAAGGCAACCGGTTTGCGGACTGCCAAGAATGTCGGTTGAAACACTGTACCCAATCACAACCAAAGCCTGACCGACAGAAACGACCCACAATCCGTGATCCCATCTCATATTGATCCTATAACCGCCTGTTAAGATTCATAACTCATTCAATGAAATTAAGGGTTGGGTTGTGACCTGGTTAGACATGACAGGCAGAGTCAGGCAGCTGAAGTGTATCATAATAATAACAACATCTTTCCACTGCTAGCCTGTTGAACGATACAATCTAGGCCAGAGAGATCAAATGACCTTCCACCCATATTCTCACAAATGTGCCATTGTACCACATCATAATCACCAGTAAGATACACTAAATAGAACTATTCTTACCCTCAGTTGTAATAATCTGCACTACTGTCCTCTATAAAGTATGTTCCCCTTGTGAGGAAAATAAGCCATTATATTAGGAGAATTGGACAGTGGCATTTTAAAATTAAAAGTCTGCATCTTGTTGACACATCCTCCACCTATAAATAACAAATAATAGTTTCCCGTTGCCTTACACGGCATCTACCGATATTTCATACATATTTTGCCCGATAATCACTCAATGCACATTGTGCAGCTGAAATATTGGTGAAATTAATCACAGAAATGAAACAAAAGCACTTACTGCTCCAACGAGGCACTTGCCCTTCACCATGTCCACAATCTGCAGTGCAATGTCCTGCCCACAGCGGGCCTGGGCCTCCCGGGTGCTGGCCCCCAGGTGGGGACAGCTGATCACGTTGGCGTGGTCCACCAGAGCCCGGTTCTTAGGTGGTTCCTGAGATCAAATAGAACCTCATCAAAACACTAACCTCCAGACTGAGACACGAGATCAACAAGTAGTAGCCGAAAGGTTGTTGGTTAGAACCCCAATGACAAGGAGTTTACCTGTAGGCATCTCTGAGCAAGATGCCCAACACCCTTTATGAAATGCATCTAAAAATATTCACTGCAAGTCGCTTTCGATAAAACCCATCTGCTACAAATATTTGAGGTCCTTGCCTCGACAAAGACGTCCAGGCCGGCTCCGGCACACTGTCCGGACTCCAGAGCTCGGAGCAGAGCGTCCTCGTCTATGATGCCTCCGCGTGCACAGTTCACCACCCGGACGCCCTTCTTGCACTTAGCGAATGAAGTGTCGTTAAGGAGGCCTAGGAAGGACACAAATAAAACAAGAGTGAAAATACAACCCAAAGGTACCGCTTACAAATGGTTTTAGCTGCTGGGCTACGGGAAAGCCGAAGGCCGGTTGGGTCCTTCGCTGTAGCTGCCCTGAACAACAGGAACGATTCGTCAATGAGTGTTTCTCTCTTTACTTTTAAATCCTTCCATCGATTAGGTTTGGGTCACACTCAGTTTTCAAACAGGCTTTATGGAAATAAGTTGGACCAATGATCCGTCGGCATCTCTGTAAAGCTCTCGGTGGGCGTGGAGGGGTAACACTCACCCGTGGTGGAGGGCATCAGGGGTGTGTGGACGGTGATGAAGTCACACTGCGGCCACAGCTGCTCCAGGGACATCTGCTCCACCCCCCAGCCCGCAGACACCTCCCGCGGAGTGATGGGGTCGTAGCCGATGGTCTGGGAGCGGGGAAAGTTTTGTCAGGTGTGTCATGTCCTGGATATTGTGTTCTGGCAGGGCCGTGATCAGGAGGCATCAGGTGAGCTGCATGCCGTTTACTTCAAACAGGTAGTAGTCATGAAGGCAGCTGACTGATCACCCAGTGTGCACACGTTTTATCAACTGTCTGTTGATAGCGTTCAACAGAACGCTGAGGTCTGTGATTTGGACATTCAATAAAGCAGCTGTTAAACAAGGTATTCGTCAATTTAAGATTAACTATCAACTGAGATTATATTGTTATCTGTAAGATGCCTTGTTGCAAGTTACATGTTTGCCTTTCCAGTGGCCTCTTCATTTACCCGGGCTACTACGCTCACTGGTCATCAGATGAGTCAGCGGTGTTCCAGCAGCTACCGGCTACCCGTATGTAACACGCATGTTTGTGGGGGTCGGAGGAAACCAGGAGGAAAGGCCCCAGTCGACCACAAGACACTCCGCCATATTGAGAGGTGACACTCCACCATATTGAGAGGACTCAAGAGAGTTGTAGTACCGTAAAATCCGAAATCAACGTAAATATAACCGTAACCTAGGCTAACGAGAACTTTGCTTTGCCACGTCTCGCATGAGAAACGCGGTGGCAGTTTCAAACTCAACAATGTCTTCCCGTAATGACAAATAATTTCACGATTAATTACTAAACAATGACCAAAAAAACATTACTGCCAACACAATGAGTGACATTCCAATGCTCTTATGCTTCCAATATCTAAATGTACAAGCCTTATAACCACCATAACCCCAATCCATGTATTCACCAATTCACTTCACTGGATTAGTGAAGGACGGAGTTGCATCATACCCAGCATGTAGCACTGAAACGTGGCATGGAGTAGGCCTAACTACATACCTTCATGCCAAAGGACTGCATTCTACTGGCAACTTCTTTGCCAATTCTCCCGAGTCCAACTATTCCCAGTGTTTTGCCATAGAGCTCTGCACCCATGAACTGAAATGTTAGAAACATCGTTTAGACTGTAGGCACTCAGAAACGACACAGATGCCATTATCAAGTGGGGTCGGTGATAGCTGGGGGAGAGGGGTAACAATGGGGTGAGTCATGCAGTAGTAATTGCTTTACGCAGCAACACAACTCATTGTACATTGAAGCAACCAAATTCTTGGCTTACCTTTTTGCGATCCCATTTGCCATCTTTCATTGACATCGCAGCCTGAGGGACATGTCTGCATGCACAAGGTATGAATATGAATCCCAAAATAAATGAGTGAAATCAGCACATCACGTGCATTCAAATAGGCCTGCTACGTCCTACACTGCAAGTAAAAGAGTGTTGGTGTTAAAACGTCCTCCTTCATCTTACCTTGAGAGACTGGTCAACAGGATGCACGTCAGCTCTGCAGCGCTGATGGTGTTACCGCTTGGTGTGCTGCAAACAAATAATAGTGCATTTAGTTCAGACTGTAATAAACCACGCATGGTTACTGAACTGGCCGGTTCAGTAAGTAATTGTCTACAATGCATGCCAAACTTACTTCATGACAATAACACCATTTTTAGTGGCCGCGTCCACATCCACGTTGTCTACACCGGTTCCAGCTCTGCCGATTATCTTCAGATTGCTGGCAGCATTGATGACATCGGCCGTAACCTTTGTTGAAGACCTAACTACGAGTCCATCGTAGTTCTATGAGAAAACACAAAGATTCATCAGTCGAGGAGATCCACCGATGAGTTCGGCTAATGTTGCTCCAAAAACTTCCACCAAAACCTGTTTGTTGCAGCGACATCACATGTGAAAAGTGGTTACGCAATCATTCATTTTACCCGACTCCGGGTTCCATTACATACAAGGGCATAAATAGTTAGAATTTGTGTTATAGTTATAGTTTGTGAACTCTGAGCCTACAAGGCTACTCGGTGCTGTTATTGTGGTTTTTCAGGGCTTTAGTCGAACATGTGGCTCACTGCAGGATGGTGAAGCCAGCAAGCCGAGGATGCAGTTGCATCAGATTCAGGATGGGCGGTCCTAACTATCCTCAGGTTAGATGTTAAAAGGAACATATGTTTAAAAGTTTAACGACATAGACTAACAAAAACGATGCAACACCCTATACTGAATATGTTTCATATATTATGAATATATGAAACATGTGTGAAACAAAACCCATTAGCATTAAAGTAATGCCGAAGCAAGATAACAGATACTCAATCATGCAGCTCAGCTGTGTGTCTGATAAGAGAAACACGCTGAGACCATACCTTTATCTCAGACATCAAATCCTCCTTTGTCAAATTCAGTTTTTCAGTAACTTGGATTCCATTTTCTTCTAGAATCTTTTTACAGCAAGGGTCAACGCTTTCGCTGATTAAAATGCTTGTAATCAATATTGGAGCCATTTTGCAGGATTTTTGCAGGATAACTTCTGTGCGTGACGCCTTTGTTAAGTGATGGACTACCGACCAGCTTCCCCTGGTGGTTCAGATAGGACCGCCCCTTCCTGATAAACCCGCCCCTTTCTAATAAACCCGCCCCTTTCTGCAAGTTCCACAGACTAAAATATGTAATAAAAATAGGCAAAATCTCAATTAGATTACATCAAGTAGGGCTAATCTGCAAAACTGTAAAGAAGTCACAAAAAATAATACAAAAACATAAATGCTAAATATCTAACCAGCCAAATGGTTTGATAATCTTAATTCAAGAGCCTGTCAAGCCTGTCACCTGACTCAATCCTATCATGTCTGCAGGGAGCACCTAAACGATGAAAGTCAGTAGCACTCATTTGTTTGATAAATTATTATTTTTTGAAAGAGAAACAAATATAATTGAACGGAGCATATAAACGATATAAACCTAGGATCCGGATGGTTTGGGGCGAGATATGAATATTCATGAGCTACGAGAGCGCGTCCTCATTGGCTAAGTTCGAATCTATGGGTCGAATGCATCATTCAACTGGTTTTTGTTGTTTAAAGAAACAATTTGATGTATCTACATTTCATTTAACCTTCACGTAACCTATTAACCCTGATGTTTGTACTTACAACACAAACCTGCATGCAGAGTAACCTCGTTCCGGAACGCCTGGACCGGGATGCTCCAAATGAGCGTTATTGGCGAGAGAGCGGGGGGGACTTCCGATAGAAGGATATCCGTTTCCGTTACATGTTTCGGATAATTCTTCCTATTTACTCTCCTTGTCGTTTTGTCGTTGTTGTTATCCATGTCATGTTCTTATTCTTCTCGTTCCGGTGACTGTTAACTGGCGTACAGCTCATAGTAAGTAAGATGACGGAAACTGCGTTGCGGTAGACCGGGATAACGCTACAATTCAGGACCCTCTCTCAGCCTACATGCAGATCCGGCATTGATTGGTTGAAGCGTTGCTTGGATACGGTATAACATGTTTACCATGAGTCGCTAGTTTGCGGGATCTGTGACCTGAGTTTTAAAATGTGAATAACACGAAGAGCAGTATTTGCTGTCTGGTTCATTTTGTTTGAGAAGATTGTTGGGGGGAAAATAAACATGGCAGCATCAATGGTTCAGTATGGTCGAAGAAGAGGCTCCAGTAAGATGGGTAACAGTATTTAATGTGTTGATGATTTAAAACTTGACGTATTAGTATAGTATAAGTAGCTAGTAGGCTGGTATGTTTGTTAGTGGTAGTGTTTTCAAATGTAGTACACGACAGGCATATTAAAACCAATATTAGATATATATTTAATATTGATGCCCCTTATGTGTCTCACATGTAAGACTCCGATGACCACTTATTATATAATTTCTGTAATTCTTCTTCAAGTGTCTTCAGATGGGGAACGTCACGGGACAATACAACCAGTAGATCTGAGACAGGTTACTGTACTGCCCAGGTCTGAACACTTCAGAATCAAAGAAACACTAAATCACAAAGATAAACACAAGAAAATGATTGAAGAAGCAGCACACCAAAGGGAGGCAATGCATCTGCGCTCCAAAGAAGTGGTGAAATTCTGGTCCAATACCATCGCAGTGAGTAAATAATAGCCTATACTCGAACCGAGAACTTTCACCCAATGCCAATACTTCATTCTTACTCGAGCTACTGCAGTAAAATGGAACATTACACTCACATTCAGTCATTCAGCAGACTTTTTATTTTTATTTTATTTTATTTTTTACAAATGAGACTTACAGATGAGGCTGAAATGGGGCAACTACAAACAGTTCAGTACTGCACAACCAAGTTTCTAAAGTGAAAAACAACATATTAGCTCCAGAGTGACCGTCTTTTCCTCATCACAGGGACAACGGCAAAAGAAAATCGAGGCCAAGAGAATCAGAGAAGAGCTAGAAGAGGAGCAGCAGAAGGCGACGGACCGGGAAGAGGCCAGGTACCAGGAGCACATGAGGAAGGAGGCCATCAGAAGGGCCAAGGATCAGCAGGACTACCAGACCCAACGGGTCAAAGGCTTCCACGTGAGTAGTACTTCATGGATGGATGTGTTCGCCATATCATATAGCCATATATCATATATAGCAGTGGCCCAGGGGGTAAAGCAGGGTTTGATTCCTGGTTCCTCCTAGCTAAGTGTCGAGGTGTCCATGAGCAAGACACCTAACCCTAACGGCTTCCGACCAGCTGGCTGTTGCCTTGCATGGTTGACACCGCCATCGGCGTATGAGTGGGTGAATGTGAGGCACTAATTGTAAAGTGCCTTGAGTGGCCACAGGTCAGAAAAGCCAGAGATAAATGCAGTCCATCTATCTTCATGTTCTATTAGTAGACGCTGTTATTCAAAGAGACTTACCGTGAATTGAGAGATACACGTCATTATGGAGCAGTGTAGGTGCTGGGCATCTTGCTCAATGATGCCTACAGGTAGGATGCTGATGTTGGTGATGGAACTCGGAGCTCTCCTACTCCTACCCTGTTCTAGCCCTTGCATGATTTGACATGTATTTGTCCTTTTGCAGAGTGCTCTCTTACTGACTGAGGTGTTGAAGGAGCGAGGGGCACAGATTGAGCTGAAGCGCAGCATTCAGAGTGCCTCCAAGGATCTGGACCAGGAGTTCCTCAACGAGATGAAGTCCAGGGAAGACGAGGCCTTGAAACAAGAGCAGCAGAAAACTATTCAGAAGAAGCTGGACACTCTTGCTGTTGCGGAGGACTTGAAAATGCAGTACGCTTCGCTGGCGCATTGATTAATCCAAGAGAAACCTGATTTCAGAATACAATAACGGTGAGCAAAGTTGTGAGTGAGAACATGCGTTTCCTCTTCCTCAGGATGAGGAACGTCGAGTTGGCCAGAGCACGGGAGAAGCTGGAGAACGTGAAAGAGGGAGAGGAGATCCAACACCTTTGCGACCAGCATCTGTGGGAGCAAAGTGTGGAGAAACAAAGACAAGTGGAGCAGAAGAGAAACACCATGCAGGCTCACCTGGTAAGGGAAGGACCGTTTGGGTTTCTATTGTTGCAGTATTCATTTTAAAATGAACAAACTACTGATTGTTGCTTCCCTGGCGATGCCACGATGCATCACAGGAGCACATCTCTAACAGAGACGTCGTGAGAGGCATCGATGAACAGAAGCAGGTGCTGGAAGAGGAACAGAGGAAGCTTTTCCTCTCCGCAAAGCAGAAGATGGCAGCGTTAAGGAGGGAGAAAGAGGCAGAGTTGTTCAGGTAAAGCCGCGGGTCAAAAAGGTGCATCACTTAGTATTGAGTATCAGGTTACTCAGAAGTGAAGTCACTCAGATCAGCCATAACAGCTAAAATCATGGTTTTTCTTTTGCCACACCACAAATAATAAAGAACATTTACGATCATGCATGTTATTGTATTCTTCAGAGAGGCCCAGATGCTCAGGGACAGGATTGGGAACAAACTGACCGCCACCCAGCAGGAGAAGACGGTCAACGAGGAGGAAACCATAGCCAAGGCCGTCAGCCAACAGGAAGCAAGACAGGCACAGAGACGCAGAGCTGAAGATGAGAAGAAGGCAGCGATGCTAAAGGCCATCTCTGAACATAGGGAGACCATGGTGAGACTCCGGAGAGGCAACACGCTGAAGGCCACGCTTATTTGGAATACATATACCAAGGAAAATCGTGATTCCCGATTCTTAAAATATATCCATGATGGTGGACGATGAATTACAACCACTAATATCTTAATGGAAATATGTGGTTTAGATCCAACGGCAGCCATTTGTTTTCCTGTAACTCCCTCTTGTGTTCCGTTAGCTGCTGGAACAAGAGCAGAAGGAGACGATTGCGCACCAGAGCGCCCTGGACGTGCTGCGGGCCAAACAGGAGGCCGACAGAATATTCCTGGAGAAGCAACAAGAGAAGGCCCAAAAAGTCAAAGAGGACGGGAGAACCTTACAAGATCACCATGTCCATCAAATGGTGAGGTCCCTTTAGGGCAGTGATTCTCAACTGTTGGGTCGCGACCCACACGAGCATATGCCAAACCTTAATCTGTAGAGAGAAGCCCATGAATTAACTCATGTTTCATCAAAGTCAAAGTCAAAGTATTTTATTGATCACTTGCACAGTACAACACAGGGTCATTTCTAGGCAGTGAAATTCTTATGACATGGCAAGCCCACAATACGTAGAACATTACAGAATAAGGGCAAAAAAAAAGTTTTAAAAAGTTAAGAAAAATGTACATAATAAAAAATATACATAATAAGATAAATAAACACTAGCATTTAAAAGTATAAAGTGGAGGAGTGCGGATAGATATGTACATTCAATTAGGTAAAGTGACCAGGGCATAATTTACCAGTGATCAATATGATCAATAGGTTAGTGTTACTGGTTGAGAAGCCTGATGGCTTGTGGGAAAAAACTGTTTGTGAGTCTGGTAGTCCGTGCCCGAATGCTCCGGAAACGTCTACCAGACGGCAGCAGTGTGACTAGTCCAAAGCCTGGGTGGCTGGAGTCTTTTGTGATTTTCCGTGCTTTCCAAAGGCATCGTGTGTGGTAGATGCCTTGTACGGAGGGTAGATGGCAACCGTTGATGCACTCTGCTGTCTTCACCACCCTCTGGAGGGCCTTACGGTCAGCAGTGGTGCAGCTGCCGTACCAGGCGGTGATGCAGCCAGAGAGGATGCTCTCAATGGTGCACCTGTAAAAGTTATTCAGGGTTTTTGCAGA
>OOFB01016990.1:2610-13342 GCA_900323305.1 Trachyrincus murrayi | reverse complement strand
ATTGATACTCCTGCCTGTGTCCTGGACTACATCAGGTAGCTATGAAAAGAAGGGGGCTTTGTTGGTGTAATGGTCTTTCTCTTTCGCTTTCTTTCTCTCTTTCTTTCTTTCTTTCTGCCTCTCTCTCTCTGTCTCTCTCTCTCTCTGTCTCCAGGTGAACCAGGGTAAGGCTGGTTTGGAAGAGGACTGCATGAAGGGTCGTCTGTCTGAGCTGAGCGCCGCCCTGCTGGAAGTGATGCAGCGCTACACCAGCCAAGGGGACATGCTGGCCGAGATATGGACTCTGCATAACAGGTAGCACACCTGCACGCATTTTGTGTACCAACTACGCAATTCTTGTTCAAAGTACGCAGGTACGAGTTGTGAGTTAAATCTACGCAGTGTGATAATATCCCGAAAATCTATAATACCGATTCGCGAGACAAAACATGGAGAAATTAAGATGTTGACCTATCGTGATACCTCATCGGTTTATGCCAATACAATTATTTGGGGAAAAATATGAGGTTTGAAATCTGCAGAAGGAACAAATAAAATAGTGTTGGTCTGACGCACGCCATACCTTTTTTTTAAATCACCATATACATGGTAATCGCCCTCGTATATAAGCATATTGTGCCATATATACCATGTGAAATTCTCTTTGATTATCCCATTTCTTTTCTGCAGTTTTGCCATAGACTGGCGGCCGGCCCAGAAGCTGCTGGTGTACCTGAAGTCAGCATCCGTGGTGTGTTCCCTGGAGGTGGAGGAGGGATACCCCAGCACTGGACGGGCTCTCCTGGGCTCTGTACGCAGAGACGCGCAGCCCGTAGACACCTCCTGCATGCTGCAGGTACCCTTCAATACACTCACACCCCTGGAGATGGTCTCTGTTTTTCTTCATTTACAAGCTAGGAAATAATAAATAAACACATATTATATATACTTTACATTTTTTATACATATTTTTTTAATACACTTTCCAAAGATGTGTTGCTAGGTAATTTCTTGCACTATTAGACTTATTTATGAGTATTAGACTTATTTTTAAGTCTAAAATTGAACTGTGGATATTATTTAAAATACAAATGTGTGTTCTTGAATAGTGGCCTAATGTTGTTTTGTTTCTCAGCCTCCCAAGGACAATATGAGCCTGACCGAGTGGCTTGTGTTCCTCTCCAGTAGTTCCCTCATCTGAAGACAACTTTCTCTGTTTCTCGATTTCTTATTTCTTTTTTTCCTGACATGTCAACGCTTTTGTACCGTCCTCTCTTTTCCTCTCCTCCTTGCCTCTATTCTTCCTGTTTATTTTATTTTTTCTTGACTGCTGTATTTATTCCACATGGTGGCGTATCCCACCACTGTACACAACACGGTATCTTGTCATTAAATACTTTTTTATTTTTAAGTGTTCTACTTAAATAAATAAAATGTAATAAATACAAATGTACACTTGGGACCTTATCCCCTCTGACTCATTGTTCTTCAATATGTGTCACTGTCTTTAATATTACTCATAGTTACTCATAGACATGTTTTTGCTATAGCCCAGTCACGCCATAGGCCTAACATTTAAGGATTTTAAAATCTATTTATTTATTTATTTAAATATATTTTATTTCTGTACTCTATCTGATATAAACTACGTAATTAACTTATTGCAGATTTACACAAACTGTCGTGCAGTGCTATTTCTACACCACTAGATGGAGCTGTGTTATATAGGCCCTGAGTTAAGGCGCGCCTCTGGGTCTCCCGGACTGCATTTCTCCCTTGCTACTACTTCAAGATGTGACATAACGCATACACGTGTTTGGGTGCCACATCCACATTGGACAATTATACGTCACGCATACTTTTTACACTGGACTTGATCTCCTGAACATATAGGCTATGGTTTTATTGGGTTTTAGGGCACATTATTCAGGCTTAAACTAATTCACGCTTGTTTTTATTTTATCTAAATGTCTCCGTCAGACTAAAAAGTCTTGATTGAAGAATAAACAATACAAACGATATAGCAGAGGGTTAAAGTGACACTCGTTGAACAAGATGTCTGCATATGCTAAAATAAATATAGTCCCTGCATTGAGACAGACTGTGACAAGTGAGCGTTTATTCGGTGTCAGTAATACAAAAAAAACTCCTGCCTTTGAGAAAAACACGAACCGATAGCCTACAAAACGTGTTAAACTAACACATGTTCTTTTCGCTTTTTAAAACACAAACAAATATAGGCCCTTAATATAAACTATAAAACGCCATTACAATGTATGTAGCCAAATGTTGTTGTTCTTACGGAAAGGAGGGGGAGAAAAGTTTCTGTAGATGGTATTTTATTTATATAGGTTGTGCTGACGTCATCTCATTCCAACTTTCCCTGCCCGCACGTCGTCTGGCGATCAACGATTGGTCGGCGGGGATGCTGAAACCAAGATTCAACTGACCAATAGGAGCGCAGAGAAATTATTTTATTACGCGGCGATAGTTTGCCCTAAATCTGCTTCGTCACCTTCTCACACCGCCCGCCTCTCCTCGTATCGCCGCTGCTCATCTCTTTCTCTCCGATCTCACTCTGTTTCTTAGTAGGCCGACACCATTAAAAAAAAAAGTTTTTATTGTGCTACAACCTCTCAAGAAGAAGATGATGTGAAGTTAGCCCTGTCGAACACGGAGAGGTTCACAATCACAGCCACCATTGAAAATGCTCAGGGAGAGAGACTCATACTGTACATCCACATTGACAGAACTACAGTTGAAGTTCAAGTCTTTTATTGTTAGATGCACAGAACAACACATAGTCAGTCTGGGCACTGACATTTTAATGACAAGTCACCGGCAACTAGGCTTCCCTATTTAGTGCATATTAAACTAGAAAGATAAAATATGCTAGACAAAAATAAAAAAATATATAAACATAAATATTCTAGAAAACAATCATTAGGGTATATTACAGGGTAATAATATAACTGACAAAGTAAACAAAATCCAATTATATACAAAATCCAATTATGTGCAAATCCAGTTATGTGCAAAAGTCAAAGTTATACACAATTATGAGGTAGAATATAAATTATTAAATTATTTAGGTTAATAAGGTTATAAAGTGACACGTGAATGTAAGAAATCACAGACTGTGGAGAAGCCTGATGGCTCTAAATAAAACTGTCCTTCAGTCTACAGGTGAGACCGGATGCTTTGGTCTTGCCTGCCGTAGCAGCAGAGTCAAGACTTCATGTGCTGGGTGGTGGGAGTCCATAATAATCCTGAGAGCTTTCCTGAGGCAGCGTGTGTGGTAGGTGTCCTGTAGGGCTGGGAGCCCTCTGCCAATGATGTGTTCTGCAGTCCTGACAACCCATGGCTGTGCAGCTCCCGTACCACACTGTGATGCTGCCAGTCAGAATGCTCTCAATAGTGCACCTGTAAACATTTGTGAGGATGACTGGGTCCGTACCAAGCTTCTTCAGTCTCCTCAGGAAGAAGAGACGTTTCTGAGCTGATTTGACCACCTTGTCATCGTTGATGTGCACCCCAAGGAACCTGAAGTAGCTGTCCCTTTCCAGCACAGTTCCATTGATGTGTATGGGTGCATGCTCCCCCCCCACCCCGTAGCCTCCTGTAGTCCACATTCATCTCCTTAGTCTTGCTGACGTTGAGAGAGAGGTTGTTGTCTTGACATCGTGCTGCCAGGGCGCTGACCTCCTCTCTGTAGGCCGACTCATCGCTGTCCGTGATGAGCCACCTGGGGTCCCCGTCAGGAGGTCGTAGATCCATCTACATAAGGAGGTGTTTTGGTCCCAGGTCCATGAGCTTGGAGCGGTAGTCTATGAACAGCATCCTCGCATACGTGTTTCCTTTGTCCAGGTGGAAGAGGGCGGTGTCCGTGGATCTGTTGGCCCAGTATGCAAACTGCATAGGGTCCAGGGTGGGAGGCACAGATGAATGAATTTGACTTGCCGCTCAAAGCACTTCATAATGACTGAGGTCAATGCTACAGGGCAGTCAGTCAGTCATGCAAACCAGTCCAGCAGGCAAATCTCTTAACAAAAGCTCACAGTTCAATATTTGACCTACGAATAATGTTTAACCTATGAAAATAAGCAGACTGTATTGTGAATAGAATAAAGGTCAGCAAGCAAAAGTGTGCGGTAGAAGAGGACTTTTAGGTCTGACCAAGACACCAGAATCACCTCACCTATACTTAGTTTGAGATAGAAACTTCCAAAATGGTTTGTTCTATTACATTCATATATGCACATGCACCCATTCTAATTAATGGGCCTTATCCTTAACAGTTAGCCTACCTCTACCCCTTTAAACCCTTTCCCTGCAGTGAGTTGAACTAGCAACCTTTTCCACCACAGACAGGTCTCCTTCTCTGACCTCATCCCGTGGCCTTCAGAATGTTTTGATGGCATCAACACACACACATTCACGATGACAGACAGTGTTCTGGAAAACGACAGTTGGCCATGGACCTTACTCACCTAGCGGCCGTCTTGGCTCCATCTTGTTTCTAAACGCTGAATTCGGAATTCCGTGTTCACTTCCTCCACCCAGCTAGCGTTTAGATTCGAACCATGATGGAACCAAGATGGCCGCTAGGTGAATAAGGCCCATTGCCGCTTACAACCACAGTATTTAATCTCAACCATAGTACTGCTGTTGTTGGCTATTTGTTGTGGAAAATATGAACTACACACCACATAAAACATATAAGCTTCTATACCATATAGTTAATTAAATAAGCCTTGCACCTAGAGATAGCCCTCTCTCAATTGAAAGGTGTTATGTTGGTTAGCCACTAAGTCTGATACTGAGGCCATGCCAGTCTCCTGACTTCTTTATTGTGTAGATTCCTTTAGTTGTCTTGCATCCTTGCAGACATGTCCACTTCCCCCCCATAGTGTATTGCAAACTAACTTGGCCTCTCCCGCCATGGCTGGCTTCAGCCCTGGCCAATCCTTAACCCTCCATGATGGCCACTCCCCTCACCTTTGTTGTTTCTGCCCACGATGTGAAAGTTACCCTATAAGAACCAATGTACACCCATAGTCTCGCTGAAGATGCTTGGTAAATTGCTGCCTGTGTCTTCCCATGATCATGTTCTATTAAATCAAATACTTTGCTGTCAAGAAGTGTCCTAAAATAAATACTTTTTCATCACTATTGTATAGCCAACACTGTCCACTGCCAACAGTCCCAGACCCCAGAGTCCAGACACGGTTGGTGGTTTTGATAGTTCTGTTATATTGATAGCTTAAGTAAAAATTATTAAAACTACTTCTTCAATGTATTATACATTAATTGATGCTGTAGTAGAATATGGGCTTTTAGTTAGATCAGGAGTTTCTATATTTCACTCAATGAATGAGGTTGTTAACTTTGTCCACCTCAAGTTAAACGTGTTTTTCCATCATGTAGCGAAGTGACGTGGGCTCTATATTTTACTGGCTTATGAATTATATATAAAAACATTTATTTAATGGAACAGAATTAAAGATATGCATTTTTTTTCTTTGGCTATTGAATGAAGACAACTCAAGAACAGATAGAAGTTTCTTTTTATGTAATAATGCCTTTACAACATAAAACAGTTTAAAATACATACAATCAGTATATTTGATTTCAGTATAATGCATTTCATACACACAAGAATGTTTATATCTTTATATATCTGTGCCCCACACATATAATATTTGCACCATGAGCATATTTCATATTAACAAAATATATATATATATATATTTATATATTTAAGTGATTAATACAGAATTCTCAAAACGTTTCAAGTATATTTGTATTCATGGTGATTTACAGTTTGTATTACATGGTATTGGTGTGTGATAACTTCACACTACTGCATAATGTATCAACTGCATACGAATGGATGGACACCCATTTGAGGCTTTAAAATGCATACAAGGCAGTCCAGCCTATGGTGTGTGTGTGTGTGTGGGTGTGTGTGTGTAGGTAGGTAGGTAGCAATCTTTGACTAGAATGGGCATGGTTCCTCCATGATGGAGGTGGTCTATGCTCCCAGTGTGCAGAGGATTGTTCTGGTCTATTCTGGTTCAGACAGAATGTTTTCAGCTCAGTTCATTTCTGTCCTCTCATCTGTTTCAAGTCTTTTTTGTTGAAGCGATCCATCCATTACAGCAGACGTACTCAGCCTTCAGGGGCCTCGCCCGGAAACCACCTCCTTTCTTCTCAGTGGGGGGCCTAAATGCATCAACCACCAGGGGCCCCTCTTGTAATTGAGGGGCGCCTTGTGATGTGTGAAGCATTAGGAGCCCCATGGGTCTGCTTCAATGTCAGTTATTTGAAGCGACAATTCAAGTGAACGCCAGCAAAAGTATTTCAGAAGCAGGTCGCAGGAACCTGGTCGCAGTGCCATTTCATCTCATATTTTAATGTCCCAACTACAGGCCAACTCAAGCATCTAGTACATTCGCTAGACCTGGGGTTCTCCATGATGTCATCACTGTGCGACAGTACTCACATAATTGCCTCAGTTTGTGAAGGAAAATGAAACTCTCAGAGACGGGCTGAAGCAAGCGGAGACAACGTGATGAAGTTCAAATGGTTACGTGACCAACCAGTGTCAATGGTGAAGAAGAGCTTGTTGAGGATGACATCATCATCATCATCATCATCCTCATCATCATCATCAGCCTCATCATCCTCATCCTCATGGGCCAGTCGGTGTCGTGTGCATTCAGCCGTCGATGCGGAAGGAGAGGAGCTTCTCAGAGTGCATGTTGTTGAGGGTCCTGAGGTCGGACAGCTTGAGAAGAAGTTTGGTGAAGCGGGGCGAGTCGCCATGGTGATAGTCGAGCGACTTGCTGACCAATGAGCGCAGAGCCCGGATCAGGCTCTCCTGCAGCTGCTCCACAGAGGTGATGTTCTCGATGCCCGACCGGTCTGAGAGGAGAGAGCAAGAGAGAGGATAATGTTTAATGTCAAACCTAGCTAGATGTTGGCGTCTCATCAGGGTCGTTCGCCTTTAAACTCTTGACAATCTGGTTAGATCTGTCAAGAGGTATGGGCGAGGCAAGTTTATTTATATAGCACCCTTTGAACACGAAGGCCCTTCAGAGTGCTTCACATAGGCAGGAATCACATTTTAAAATAGGACAATCACTGAAAGACAAGCATCCATCTCTTCAAAAACATTCACCCTTCTACCCTAGCTCCACCCCCACCTTCCCATCAAGCAAAGGCCCCTCCCCTCTTGTTTACCTGCAGATACGAGCACCACAGCAGTGAACAGGCCCAGCTCTTCTGGGCTGAGCTCCAGTGATGCTAGCTTGTGGCTGAAGTCAAACATGGCCCCCAGCAGCTCCCCCATCCCCATGGCCTGCAGGTCCTCCAGCCCATAGGTGGCACCAGAGATAAACGTCACCGTCTGCTCTTTCACGTTGAACATCGAGGCGAAGCGCACCATCAACACCTGAGGGAGGAATAACAGGTTAGATTAGCAATTGTAAAAATGTGTAATTAGCAGTTGATTTGTGTGCTATGCGGTGTGTTACATACTAGGTGACATGCATTAACTCATCCTTATGATGATGGACAATGTCTGTTAAAGGCTACTGTTACAAAAATGTGTGTGGGTGTGTTTGCATACCTCAAAGGTGCCGGCTTTCAGCAGCGCGACCTGGTCGTTCTGCGACAGAGTGTTGAATCCTGGGATGTGTTTGGCGAACTCCACCACCTCCCGGACGGCGGGGGTGAAGGAGAGGGAGAAGTCCTCCCAGATCTCCTGGGGGCTCTTGGAGGGGTCTGCCCTGGGACACATGTTCATAGGACAAGCCTGGAGAGAGAGGGAGGGAGAGAGATATAGAGGGAGAGAGGGAGAGAGAAACATGGTTAGTATAAATATTATCGTGAGGAAAAATGGACAAGGATACTGGGGCGGACAGACAGATATATAGATCTATATGTATATAGGTAGATAGTTATGTAGATAGATTGAACTACAGATAGATATATAGATCTATATGTATATAGGTAGATAGTTACGTAGATAGATTTAACTACAGATAGATATATTGATTCTTTCTCTCAAAGGGCTTTTTATTAAACATCAGTGATGAGTATAACAGCAAGAATAGACAGGAATTGGACACACACACACACAGCTGACCAGAAAGAATGACTTTACAGTTGAAGATAGCTAGATATATTGATTGATTTGCTCCTACCAGCACGATATCGGTGTGGTTCTTCATGGGACAATTCTGGCCTTGCGGTGTGTGCTTGCCATGCATGTGTCCCCCGGGGAGGTTACTGTGGCGGTTGTTGCCATGGTGATGCTGGCCCATGTTCCTGCTGTCCAAGTTGTTGTTGTTCTGGTAGATGGTGTTGAGTTCGTTGGCGTGGTAACCGTCGGGGCACTGGTTGGACGCCCAGTTGTTCATCTCCACGTTGTGGTGGGCTTGGTGGTGGCGGTGATGACGATGATGATGATGAAGATGTCGTGGCATCATCGTGTTGGGATTGGTCAGTTTGTCGTGCGCGTACAGGAAGGTCTCGCGGTGAGCACGTGCGATGGCGCTGATGGTGGAGTCCACGCCGGGACTTGGGGGGCAGAGGGGAGGCGTCGAGGAAGAGGGGGACCTCAGCATGTCCGAAGGAGGAGGCGCACTCTGACCCTGGGTAGGGGGAGGAGGCGGAGAGGAGGACACGGCCGGAGCAGCAGGGGGTGAGGAAGACGAGGGGGTGGCGGGGAGGGCCGGCGGCTGAGGCAGAGGAGCCAGGGTGATCCCCGGGCAGGGAGAGGAGGACAGGGAGGAGGGAGGAGGCGGGGAGGAGGAGGAGAGGCTGGCGAGCTGGAAGTCATTCTGCAGCTGGTTGTTGACCATGTTGTTCATGGCACTCTGCATCTCCGCCAGCATCCTCTGCTTCTCCCGCTTTGGTATGCGGCCGAAACGCACCGCTGCAGAGAGAGAGAGAGAGAGAGAGAGAGAGAGAGAGAGAGAGAGAGGAGAGAGAGAGAGAGGCAGAGAGAGAGAATACACAAAATAGATTAGGAGACAGTAATGGCAGCACTTTCTCTCCAAAGATACCCCAGGAGTGCAGTTTTTCTATAATGGAGCCCTTTTTATAGATGGATCACAGGAGGGATTATTGAGTACAGCTTGCTGCCAGCGGGGGCACACTCACCATCTCTGCTCATGCCCACAGAGAGGCACTTCTTAAAGCGACACTGCTGGCAGCGGTTCCTGTTTATCCTGATGATGGTGCAGGTCTCATTCTTTAGACACTTCTTGTACTGGATGTTCTGCTGGATGCTGCGGCGGAAGAAACCCTGAGAGAACCAATAGAAGCGTGTTATTGGATGAAAAGCGGATTGAGCTCAACGACCCATCTGATTGGCTGGCTGTAACCGATTTACCAACAATGTCCATCTCAATCAAATCTTGATCTAGATTTTGTGTGTGTGTGTGTGTGTATGTGTGCCTGTGCGTGTGCGTGTGCGTGGGCGTGGGCGTGCATGTGCGTGTGTGCGCACGTCAGTGTCTCACCTTACATCCTTCACATGCATGGACTCCGTAGTGGAAACCTGAGGCCACATCTCCACAGACTTTACACAGCAGGACCAGCTCTACAGCAACACACACACACACACAGATTCAGTTAGACAGCAGGTCAGAACAACCCCAAACAAATAGCTGATGGAGACCTAATGGTGAAATGTCTGGCAAATTTAGACTGTATCAAACTCACATAGTGATTGATGAAAAATCAATAAACGTAAAAACGTAAAAACACCATGTTCCTTATCTATTCATAACATAGTTTAAAGCATTTTCATAATAGTCTAGCATCAATCGTCCTACGGTGACCTGGCCTGGTACTTACTGGTAAGACTCGCCACAGACTTGCTAGGCGCTGCTCTCAGCAAGCTCCTATTGTCACGGCAACGAGGGGAGCCTCCTGCTGAAGAGGAGGAGGAGGAGGAGGAGGAAGAGGAGGAGGAGGAGGAAGAGGAGGAGGAGGAGGAGGAGCCATCCTCTCCGCCGGAGCCTGAGCTGGAGCTGCCGCTGCTGTGGAAGGAGGTGGAGGAGGCAAAGCAGGGCTGGAAGTTGTCACTGTCCATGGACACGGGACTGTTACGTGCTGGGGAGCCGCCGCCGCAGGAGCCCACGTAGGAGATGACTCCTCCTGCAAGAGAGAGGAGGAGGAGATGATAGATGAGAACATTGTGAGAACATTTCACAGTGGAACATTGAACACACACACACACACACACACACACACACACACACACAGTGAGCCAATATCGGCAGGCTGTGTATACAGTTGGCGTGGCTCCATTCTCTTACCAGAGGGAGGCGAGAGTGGGTGGCTACATCTGTGTGTTTATGGACACGTGCCTGAGTGTCTCAATTTTTGTTGCTTTTCCCAACTGTCTCTAAAGGCAAGCGGGCGGCCGGGAGGGAGGCACACAAGCGAAGCCTTGGCTGTTGTCCTGCTACCATGACAACAGATGGAGGCAGGGGGAGGGGGCATGACACGCAAGATGTCAAAACAACTGGGCTTTCTGCCCTGCTGTACAGCCAGGACACAGCACAACACGGAGGAGAGGAGGGGGTGGAAATTTGATAGTTGGACATTCTCGCTCTTCACTCCCCTCCCACTCTCTCTCTAAATATAGAGCAGCCCCCCACCCCCCCCCCCCCCCCCCCCCCCCCCCCCCTCCCCTCCCCTCTCTTCTCTCCCCCCCCCCACCCCCCCCCTCCTT
>OOFB01016985.1:0-7500 GCA_900323305.1 Trachyrincus murrayi | reverse complement strand
ACCTCCCTCATCCGCCGGCCACATGCTCCCAATACCTCGTTAAAACACCTTTAAGCCCATCTGCCGTGTGCCCCTAATACCTTGTTAAAACACCCTTAAGCCCATCAGGACTTTATTTCAGTTCTCTGTCACTTCTGTGAAAAGCACACAGGTTGTTTTTTGACGTGTATTGTACCTTCAACTCATGTTCTGTGTTCTCCTCTTCGTCTCATAGATGCTGCCGGGGGTCTGAAGCTGTCCAGAAGGTCCACAGGGATCACCTTATCATCCAATCGGTGAATCCAGAACACCCGGTGTGATTCCACAGCTACAAGATGAGCTGTCTCGGCGGCTGTGTGTCTCTCCTGGTGTCCAGTGCTGTGACCGTCCTCCAGAAGAGGCTCCTCGGAGAGGAATCCACCAGGAGAGCCTCCTGGTGAGACGCTTCACCTCCGTCACGTCCATCAAGCTGCAACTCAACTCCGCTCAACAGCAAGGCAGCGCTGACCGCGCCGCACCACCCTCGTTAGACCAGGAGTATCTGAAGCCCACCATGGCCACACCCAGGTCCACACCCAGGTCCACACCCAGGTCCACACCCCTGCTTGGGGTCGGGGGCCTCTGGCCTCTGTCCTCTGTGCTCCTGTGCGTGCTGCTGTCCTGCAGCCTGGCGTCCGCCGGCCTGCCGGGTCTGGAGTATGACTACACCATCAGCCCCAAGTTCGTGTGCACCCCCGTCCCCCCGGAGGCCGACCCCAGCTGCTACTCCCCCCCTAGCACGCCCCGCGGCGCCGGCGGAGGAGCCGGAGGTCACGGCGGAGGAGCCGGAGGTCACCGGGCCGTGATGTCAGAGGAGGCCAAGGCGACCATCTTGCACCTCCGGGAGAGCCTGGTGAGGCAGAAGGAGGTGATCCTGGACCAACGGGAGACCATCCGGGAGCTAACCGCTAAGCTAACGCTGTGCGAGGGTTTCAGAGGACACCGCAGCATAGGTTAGCATCGTTAGCGTAGCATAAGGTGCATGACTGGGACCAAGGTGTACAACTTTGGAAATGATATTTATTAATATATATTCATATGATGAATATATTAATATATTCATATATTAATATATTCATCATATGAATATATTCATCATATGAATATATTCATATATTCATATATTAATATATTCATATGATTCATATGCCAAACGGATAGATATTTATAGATGTTTTGGTCTTCGTGTGTGTTTATTGTCATTCATTATAAGACATGAGGAAAGGTCTAATGTCAGAATCTCATGTTGTTTGAGTTTCTCCGTCTAAAGCGGGCATCATAGTCTCCGTGAGGCGCCCTTCGTGAAGTCGTGTCATTTACAGTCGGCGTCTGGCCGTCACGTTGGTGTGGGCGTGTCTTTCACACGCTCTCCGTCCGGAGCTTCAACATTTCAGAGGTTCACCCGTATGAACACCAGGGCCGTGATGATGTCACTTTATGAACCGCCGCCAGGGCCGTGATGATGTCACTTTATGTTTGTGTCGCGTCGCCCAGTTTACGCACGGCAACTATAAATGAGGTTTAACGTTGCCACATGGCTGCTGTTACATTCTGAATGTTCCCTCTCTCAACAACAGGTCACCACGACAACGGTCACCACAACGAACACAACGACCACCGCGGTCACCACGGGCCGTACCGCGGCAACGACCACCACTACCCCCATGGGGGTCACAACACCGACACCCACCACCCTGACCCCCACCACCCTGACCCCCACCACCCTGACCCCCACCACAGGGAGGCCACGTCCCACATCAAGCCCAGCTCCTTCTCCACCGACCACACGGCCAAGACCCTGCAGACCCTGAAGGAGAGGCTGGAGAACCTGCAGGTGAGACCCCACCGCTGGTCCCAGGTGTACTGGACATGGTTCAGTCACTAGGTAGAGTGTGTTAGAGATGAGGGTTTGAAGTTTAAAGATGAGAAGAGAAGCGGTGGAAGCTTATCAAAGGTTTGACTTAATCAGCATCATTAAAGTTCTCAAGCTTCGCCAGTGAAACACACCCTGCGTCATCTTGAGGATTAGGAAGTTGTCTCTAGAGACTTCATGCTCTCTCTCCAAGGGATGCGATTGGTTGGCTGCCCGAACAGGAAGCACATCTAAGTTGATTAACCCTGACCCCGCTAAGCTAGTTTGCCTCCCAACAGAAAGCTGAGCTGTCATGACAACCGTTGTTTATTTCACTTTGTTTGTTTGTTGTTTGTGTTTGTGTGTGTGTTCCCAGGCCAGGAACTCCTCCAGTTCCTACTCCAGCTCTCTGAGAGACCTGCTGCAGAGGAAGATCAACGTCCTGGAGGAACAACTTCACCACCACTACAGAGGCCACCATGACGACCACCACGGCAGCGGTCACCACGATGACCACCACGATGACCACCACGATGACCACCATGATGACCACCATGACGACCACCATGACGACCACCACGACACCCATCCCACTAACTCCCACAACAACCACAGATATACCCACCATGGCCGTCATAGCACCCGCCCCTATGACCACCGCTACGGCTGGCGTTACGGCCGGAGTCACGGTCACCATAGCAACCATCACGACGACCGCCACACCAACCACCGTGGTCCTGATCACCATGCCGATCACCACAGCTCTGGTCACCATGACGACCACCACGAGGGAGCTCAGCTCGGGACCGAGCGCCACCCCCTGCGGCTGCGGTCCTCTGGTAAACCAGCGGCTCCCCGCGGGGTCGGGAGCCACAGCAAGCTAGACACGGTCCTCAGCCACCTGCACCACCGGACCCCAGAGCCCGGTACTGCTAGCCATTAGACCCATCAGTCTTCTAGTCTGGTCTGTAGTCCCGTCACACTCACCAGCCCCTGGATCGAAGTCTTTTATTCCACCCCAAAAACAACCCTGAACCAAACAGTCCACAGGGTGGAGTGACTGTTGAGCTCGGTATAAACAGTACCTCTCCAACCCGTGACCTCACCTCTCCAACCCGTGACCTCACCTCTCCAACCCGTGCTCTCTCTCTTCTAACCAGCGGACCACAACAAGACCCTCCAGAGTCCTGATGCGTTCCAGATCAGCTTCCCTCTGCGGACCAACTATATGCACGGCCGGATGAAGAGCAGGGTGCTGAAGGAGATCTTCGCCCTCACCGTCTGCCTGTGGCTCCGGGGCGGGGCAGGAGGCCCGGGCCTTGGGACCCCCTTCTCGTACTCTGTACCGGGCCAGGCCAACGAGCTGGTCCTCATCGAATGGGGCCACAACCCCATGGAGCTGCTCATCAAGGACAAGGTACGACTAGGGACGCCATGTTGTCTGTATGTCTGGATCAGATGTATACTTCTCCTGGGCTGAGTGTATACACCTGGTACAGAGGTCTGGTCCTGGGACAGAGGCCTGGTCCTGGGACAGAGGTCTGGTCCTGGTGCAGAGGTCTGGTCCTGGGATAGAGGTCTAATGTATGAAGCTCAGCTCTTCCTGAGGTTCCTGGGGGTCATCCTGGGATGAGCTAGTCCACGCAGGATGAAGCACCTGCTGCTATCCCATTCCACCTCGCTGGTATATGACACAGTTACAGACGGCCTGCAGGACCTACTATGTAACGCCAGCTTCACGACATGTTCTAAATACTATGTGATGCAAGCTACACAACCATGCAGCGCTACATGCTAATGCTAATCTAGCACCTGGGCGGGAGCCGGCTTCACGGCATAGCCATTCTCACGCCAGCCCTGTCCTGGGACGACCCCCGGCAGAGAGGGGAGAACCCTACCACAGAGAGGGTGTATATGCTTAGCTATGGGTGCATGTATGTCCTTTCTAACACCGTGCCCCAGCAGTGCTGCTGCTCTTCAGTACGCTATCCGCTGAGCTCAGTTTCACAGCACAAACGTTTCATTTCATCTGAGGAGGAGAAGGTACACTTCAGAGATAAGACCAGCTGCTTCGGTTCCATCTGAACTCAGGATCTTAATCCTAGGAGAAGTCACCTTCTATGCACACTTCTACCAATCTAGTTAAGCACTTAGTCTGCTGGCCTCACTGCTTCCACGAAGAGCTGGCTGGCGTTCCTGCTTGGCCCAACGCAATGGAGTCCACTATTCATGGTACGAATCCCTAACAGTGACTGACATTAGTAGTCATTGATAACAAGACATTTAGCCCCAGTCTGCCGCAGAGCACCAGGTGTCCACTGATGGAGGACTGAAAGTAAGCCTACGAGAGCAATGTGTCGTCAGCCCTTGATACACTGTGACAGTCAGGGGTTGTGAGCCCTGCTCAAGGGAACTTTGGCAATGTTGACAGTTCCTTCATACTGTTTCAAGCCACGGCAAATGTCTTGTCTGTCTGTCTGTCTGTCTGCCTGACTGTACATCCATCCATCCGTCTGTCTGCCTGTCTGTCTGTCTGCCTGCCTGACTGTACATCCATCCATCCGTCTGTCTGTCTGTCTGTCTGCCTGCCTGACTGTACATCCATCCATCCGTCTGTCTGCCTGTCTGTCTGCCTGCCTGCCTGACTGTACATCCATCCATCCGTCTGTCTGTCTGTCCGTCTGTCTGTCTGTCTGCCTGCCTGTACATCCATCCATCCGTCTGTCTGCCTGTCTGTCTGCCTGCCTGACTGTACATCCATCCATCTGTCTATCTGTCTGTCTGCCTGACTTTCTGTCTGTCCAGGCGGTTACGCTGCCCATGATGCTGACGGACAGGAAGTGGCATCACGTGTGCGTGGCGTGGGCGACCAGGGACGGCCTGTGGGAGGCCTACCTGGACGGGGTGAAGAAGGGCTCGGGGGAGAACCTGTCTGCCTGGCACCCCATCACAGCAGGGGGTATCTTCCTTCTGGGACAGGAGCAGGTGGGTACACACACACACACACACACACACAGGAGCAGGTGGGTACACACACACACACACACACACACACACACACAGGAGCAGGTGGGTACACACACACACACACACACACACACAGGAGCAGGTGGGTACACACACACACACACACACACACACACAGTCACACATGACTGTGTGTGTGTTGTGTCACCCAGGACTCGATGGGGGGTCGTTTTGACGCTACCCAGTCCTTCGTGGGAGACATCTCAGACCTCCAGTTCTGGTCCCGCATGCTGCTGCCTGGGGAGGTGCACAGCCAGGCCAGCTGTGGGGCGCACCTGACCGGGGACGTGATGTCCTGGTCGGAGGTCGGCCTGGAGCTACACGGGGGAGTCACCAGCCACCCCTTCCAGCCCTGCCACTAGAGAACTACAACCACACACCCACCCAGACTACATCTCCACCGGATGAGGCACTGTGTTTCACATGGCTGGAGAGGTCATGATGGCATGAAAATGGAGGAAGGATTGCGTCCGTATCTTTCACAGGATGTTTCTGGGTAGCAGCCATGTTGGCTCGACATGGCAACCATCTTGTCTCTGTTAAGTGTTTTGGTCGGTTTGCCGTTGTCCCAAAACGTTTCCTACCGTCTATCTCCAGAATCCCTCGCTCCTCGGCTCCCGGTGATGGGGACTCTTAAGAAGGACAATGTTGGATTTAATTCACGGGACCAAAGCCACACCTAAGAGGATTCTCCTTCTCAAAATGGCTAACTGGCATTAGCAAGACGCTATCTTTCTTGGCACTGAGTGCGATTAAACTTTACAGGATGGCTTACTTCAGATCTAGGCTACACCCGCTGTCAGCTGTCAAAAACAACCGCGACTTCCTCCGTGGTTCTGGACAGAGACGTTATGGACTGATGGTACGATTTTTTAAGAAAACTTTTGACCCATGGTAAGACTTAGACCCACGGAGATGTTGGTGTCCGGTTTCACATTTCACATTAGTATTTGATACGAGTACATCATATACTAGTGTTATATACTAGTATTTCACTCTGGACATGGTATTCATTGCTCCTGTTTCTAAGGCACTGAGACGGGTGGTTCTATTTTGGGTTCTTTCACAAGAGATCGTGAAAGGACCCTCGAATACTGAGGTTTGTTGTGTTTGACTTCAAGCACGCCGGTCGTTTGGCTGTTTTTCTGGAAGGTCGATGTGGACGCCAGATGACCTCAGCAACGCGGGTCAACCGCCTGTCAACGCGTGGCCGTGGCAATGATCTCCGAGGCAAACAGGGACTTACCTGGCTTAGCTGGCAAGGGTTTAGTGGCTAGGATAAGACCCTAACCTGTCTGGAAAACATCTGATCTCCTCCCCCTCACGCCAGCGATAAGGACTTAAAGTACCGCTAACTAAACTAGCAGCACTTTTGACGTTTTTACAACCAAAGGTATTTTGTCTATTTTTTGGTATTATTTTGGAAACTATATTTGGTTGTTGTTTGTTTGGACTATTGGGTTTTATGATTTTATTTATTGACATAATAATAAGTAAATAAGCTGTATCTGGAGCTCTTTACTGAGGACCTGTTTGGGCACACCCTCCTCACAGAGTCCGTTGTCATGGTAGCAGGCCTAACTCTCTGGCTTCCTGTGTCCTCTGAATATTATTATATTCTGGAAATATTCCCTGGAGCCAGACAGTGCTGAGATGACGTAATCATATTATTTATATATATTTACATTTGATTCTGTTTTATCCTCATGATAGTTGGCCAAATATGTGTGATGTTTCATAATCATTTTTCTAATTATAATTATAAAAATGTATAAGACTTGAAGGGTGACAAATGCAGAAATGTATGTAACTGTGAAGATTTTAATAAAACGAAAACATATTTTAAGAAGAGAAACATCTATATATACTGTATGTATAAAGATGTGTGTGTGTGTGTGTGTGTGTGTGTGTGTGTGTGTGTGTGTGTGTGTGTGTGTGTGTGTGTGTAGGGGGAGTGCAGCACCAGGAGGCAGGAGAAACTATGAGGAGGCAGGAGAAACTATGAGGAGGCAGGAGAAACTATGAGGAGGCAGGAGAAACTCTGAGGAGACAGGAGAAACTATGAGGAGACAGGAGAAACTCTGAGGAGACAGGAGAAACTATGAGGAGACAGGAGAAACTATGAGGAGACAGGAGTGAGATGAGGTGCGTTGAGGTTTATACATTCTGAAGTATTAACAAACCAATACTGAGCTGTTCTGTCGGTAATAATACAATAAAGTATATCATCATTATTAGGCTACCAATAGTCTGTTGACAATAAATTAAATACAACTATAAGACTACATTACTGTACTATAATGCACAAAACAATTATGCAAATAACAAGTACTTGTCTACAGTACTGTAGTACTGAAAACCAGCCGGTCAGTATCACTGTCTGACACTAGGGGACACTCCAGTCATGGTGAAAATCTCTCTCTCTCTCTCTCTCTCTCTCTCTCTCTCTCTCAAATTTTTTACCTCTTACTTTCTTCTCACACACACACACACACTCATACACACACACACACACACACACACACACACACACACACACACACACACACACACACACACACACACACACACACACACACACACACACACACAGAGAGAATTGT
>OOFB01016978.1:0-11442 GCA_900323305.1 Trachyrincus murrayi | reverse complement strand
TGAAGTTGAATTCTGTTGGTTGATGGCTGCATTGTCTCCATGCGTTTTGACAGATCTGGAGACTACGTACGGCGAGTATGAGGAGTGGTCGGAGCGCATTGTTCCTGAAACGCTGACTCATCAGTACAAAAAGGCCCTTCAGCATCTGGCCAAGAGCAGGCCATTCGAGGAGACTCTGGTACCGGCTTTTTAAAATTATTTTTATGAGCTAATTTTATCTGCCATCACATTATGCATTATGCCAACAAAGCATGGCAATTCTTTTTACATTGTTTCTTATACTTCACAACACCTTTGGGACTTCATCTACTTAACATGAAGCACTCGCTTAAAGGTAACATATACAATACATGGTGTATTATATGTATATATCAAATACATGGTGATGGTGAACAGCCAGGATCACTGTTATAATAGTGAACGGCTGGGATACCCGTTATAATGGTGATCAGTCAGGTGTCAGTTATAATGGAACAGCAAGGGGGTCAGTTATAGTGATGAACAGCTGGGGGGTCAGTTATAACAGTGAACAGCTGGGGGGTTCGTTATAACGGTAAACAGCTGGGTGGTTCGTTATAATGGTGAACAGCCGGAGGGGTCGGTTATAATGGTGAACAGTTGCGCGGTCAGTTATAATGGTGAACAGCTGGGGGGTCAGTCATAACTGTGAACATCTGGGGGTCAGTTATAATGGTGAACTGCTGGGGGGTCAGTTATAACAGTGAACAGCTGGGGGGGGGGTCAGTTATAACGGTATAACAGCTGGAATGTGTGTTAAATTGCTCGTCATGTTGTAATGTGTGACTGCAGCTCGTAGCGGAGCCTCCCAAGATGGCGGAGTACCAGGCCTACATCGAGTATGAGCTGAAGGACGGGGATCCAGCGCGCATCCAGATCATCTTTGAGCGGGCGCTGGCAGAGAACTGCCTGGTGCCAGACATGTGGGCAAAATATACCAACTACCTGGTAAGCATCCTCCTGATCTCCCCCGCTGGACCTGTTGGCTGACGGCTACAGCAGGGTGCACTCTAATTGAATAGTTAGTGCTAGGCGTCCATGGAGAAAACTACTTAACTTAATGTCCCCCAAAACCAACCACCCTGGTCTACACGGATGGATATAATCAATTGTTAACGTTTTAAAACTTGGAAACGTGTAAGTGAAAAAGTGGTAGCGGTGCATCCCTAGTTCAGGCAGGGATGCACTGATAGATTTATAACACAATGAATTCCTCTGTGTTCCACAGGACCGCCAGCTGAAGATCAAAGACTTGGTTTTGTCGGCTCACGAGCGCGCGGTGAGGAACTGCCCGTGGACCATGGGACTGTGGAAGAGCTACCTGCTAGCCCTAGAGAGACATGGAGCAGAGCATCACATAATCACAGGTTAGCGCTACATGCTAGCTAGCCCTAGAGAGACATGGAGCAGAGCATCACATCATCACAGGTTAGCGCTACATGCTAGCTAGCCCTAGAGAGACATGGAGCAGAGCATCACATCATCACAGGTTAGCGCTACATGCTAGCTAGCCCTAGAGAGACATGGTGCATAGCATCACACTGGGTCAGGTTAGAGATACCTTTTAGCTAGCTACCTCTAATCCAGCCGCTGTGGTCGTCATGATTCATTAATCTGACATCATGATGCTAATGGCCCCCAGTCATCATGTGACACATTGTAACTCAATGTATTGAGTTGATTTCAGTGTAATATGTATGTACTAAATACATAGCCTTCTCCAATCTCTTGTAGATGTTTTCGAAAAGGCATTGGATGCAGGTTTTATTCAAGCTACAGATTATGTGGACATCTGGCAAGCCTACCTTGACTACCTGAGGAGGCGCGTAGATTTCCACAAAGGTGAGAACTGCTGGTATAATATGGTATAATATATGCAGGGAAACATTGCCTTTTTAGTTGCAGGTGGTTCTGTTTCCTTGTAATCGGTCAGTGTATGCTTGATGCATGTCTTGTAATGTCATGTAAATTAATGTTTTCCCTTGGTTTATTCTATTAGATTTATTTTGTACATGGGTACATCATGGTTATTCCAATGTTTGTTCTCCTTTGTGTTTTTATCTTCTCCCATTTGATTCACACCGTTCTTTTGCTGCTGCAAGTCTTATCTGTATGTCTTCCTTAGAATCCAGCAAAGAGTTGGAAGAGCTGCGGGCAGCCTTCTCTCGAGCGTTGGACTACATGAAACAGGATGTTGAAGAAAGTAGGTGCACGACACATGGGGCTTTCAACGTTTGATTGGATATTGTATTGGTGCTTGCATTTGATTGTGTCAGTGTTTTTAAGTGGGGGTGTAATGTTATTATTTTTGCTTTTCTAGGGTTCAGTGAAAGTGGAGATCCTTCCTGTAGTATAATGCAGATCTGGGCCAAGATAGAGGTACTGATGAAAAATAAATAATCACCTGTACAAAAATAAATGTGTTGTGCCGGTGACGATAGCATAGCATTTTTGTCTTAATTGAGGACATTTTGCAATTTGATTTGTAGTGAATTTATTGGGTACTATAAATATAATGTTGGGTGTCGTCATTGGCATACAAGTATGGTCATGTATACATGCATACCCCTCTGTATGTCATGTGTTCTTCTCACTGTACCAGGCGCACCACTGCAAGAACATACAGAAGGCCAGGGAGCTGTGGGACAGCATCATGACGAAAGGGAATGCCAAATATGCCAATATGTGGCTGGAGTACTATAACCTTGAAAGGTCAGTTAAGTTAATTCCTGTCAGCTACATTTCTAATAGTATTTAGAAGTGATTTGCATAAACGGAGGCGTGGCAGCATAGTTGCTCCGGTGTTGGACTCCCATTTTATAGTCCTGGGTTCTGCTCCCCTCCCAGGCTACAATGTCGGCGTGCTGGAGCACACCTTGAACCCTTTCTCCTGTATCTGTCTTCCAACATTTTAGGGGAAAGAAAGCATCATCTGTGTGACTAAATTGTAAATGTACCGTTGTTTACATCAACACTGCAACCTGCAAAAGACGACCTGGCTTTTAGTTTTTTGGCCTTGCGGTTTAGGGCGTATGGAGACACGGTCCACTGCAGGAAGGCTCTCCACAGAGCCGTCCAATGCAGCTCGGACTACCCGGAGCATGTGTGTGAAGTCCTGCTGATGTTTGAGAGAGTGGAGGGTAAGTCACACAAGGGGAACACAGCGACAGTGTGTTCTATCAGTAAGGTCCCCATGTCCATGACAAGCTCCGAAAGAGGCCAGCGTTGCAATGCATTCCCTATGGGACGAGCACCGGGAGTTCACCCCAGCGCCGTGCTACCCTGGGCACAGGGACGCTCCAAGGTCCGTGCTCGGCCGAGCTGGGAGGAGCCTATTTTCGCATCGAGTAGAGTTCAAATATGTTAAACTGTCACGCTGACCTTTCGCCGACACTCGGCGCCAACCAATCACTTTCAAATCGGTTTCATCGATTTAATAATTCATAAATATAACAGCTGTAAGAAGGAAGAAAAACGAATAGTCTCTGGTGCCCACGCTTATCATGGACATGGGGCTTGAGGCGGCATTCACCAGACACAGACAGACAGAGAGTACTGCTTCATACGCGCGTTGGGAAGAAAACCGAGCTCTGCAACATCAACTCTGTTTCCGCAGAAAGGTTTTTCAATTCAACAATTCAGTTTACAGGAAAACAATTTCATCGGGCCAATCGCCTGACGTCGCACCCTGATATGGACATATATGTGAACATGTATGCGACGTAATTGGGCAGGGTACTGCAGTGGTTAGGTTGTTTGACTCCCTGCCGAAAGATTCTGGGTTCAAACCCCAATGTCTGCATTCTACATGAAGCCACCCTTGAGCAAGATGCCTAACCCCTACCTGCCCATTAACTACATGTGGCTTTTGGGTGAAAGCGTCTGCTAAATGACTGAATAGTGAATGCCTGGCAGGGTTGTCTGGGTTGTCGTCGTGTGTTTCGAGAGCGCGCCCGGCGCTTACTCTGCTGTGGTGTCGTGTCCCCACCGCAGGTTCTCTGGAGGACTGGGATGCTGCAGTGCAGAAGACGGACACGCGGCTCGGCAGGCTGAGGGAGCAGCGGGCCAGGGTGAGTGCTCAGCTAATACTCCCTCGGCACCAAGCAGGATTAGGGCTACGCTGATGTCAACTTGATATTTGGTTGTGTACGCCGTTCCAGTTGTGCTGTACTTGAGGTTCAGAGTTTGTTTGTTTTTTAGCGCCAGCTTACATTGCTCCTCTTGCTGCCCTCTGTCAGGTAGCAGAAAAGGAGGCCAACCAGGCTGTGCAGGAGGAGGAGAAGGTGGAGCAGCGGAGGAAGGCTAAAGTGGACAAGAAGGTCCAGAAGAAGAGCCAGCAGGGAGGGAAGGCGGGAGACAAGAGGAAAGCGGAGAATGCAGACGACCAGGAGGCCTGGGATGCCAATCTCCTGCATGCAGGTGTGGAGGATAAGTTTAGCATTATTCCAGTCCTGTGTGTGTGTGTGTGTGTGTGTGTGTGTGTGTGTGTGTCTGTGTGTCTGTGCGTCTTTTGGATCATCCTAAATGTGTGATGTCACAAATGCTCTGTAGAACGGTGAACAATATATTTAAAAATGCACTCAAGCTCAGTGATAACATGTAGCAGGGACGAGACAAAAACAAACAATTTCCTTATCTGGACATGGAACCACACAGCCTTCATTTTTAGCCATCCGAAGGAAGAAAGAAAATGGAATGCTGGAAGAGTGGGAAAAGCCCAATTGTGACGTTCACACTTTTCATCTTCCTTCCGCCAGAACCCGCTCCTAAGAGACACAAGGGGGCCGGGGATGGAGGCGCAGAGGAGGACATGGAGATGGAGATGGGTCTGTTTGGCCGGAGGACGCCTGCCGCCCGCCACAAGGGCCCGCCCCCCGGCGCTAAAAAACCCCAGCAGCAGGCTCCGGCCTCGTCCGCGAAGGCCAAACAGGACGACAAGCCGGAGCTCCGCAACGACAACAACAGCGTTTTCATCAGCAACCTGGCGTACACACTGGCTGAACCCGAGCAGAAGCTCAGGGCGCTGTTTGAGCGCTGTGGGCCGATGGAGCAGGTGCGGCTCGTCTTTAGCAAGGCCGGTGGCTTCAAGGGCTACGGCTACCTCCAGTTTGAGTCCAAGGCCTCCGTCCCTGAGGCGCTGAAGCTAGACCGTCAGGAAGTGGAAGGCAGGCCCATGTTTGTATCGCCGTGTGTTGACAAAAACACCAACCCTGACTTCAAGGTAAATGGTGCAGGTGGTTCAAAGACTGGCCTCGGGACCGATTGCTTGTCTTAATGTTTATTGCATATGGGCAGTGAAAAAAGGTTGATTAAACTGACACTGTGTTGGCCAACCGTAAGGCCGCGTGCCGTCTCTATTTCTATTTAATTTTGTGTTTATTGTAGACTGTGCTGCTATGTCAAATAAGGTACCCGAAGAAGTATTGTTTTGATATTGGAACCAAAGTCCTAGTGATATTGATAGTTTCCCAGCCCTGGTGAACCATGTGTATTTGTGTTGATGTCTCCCCCATCAGGTGTTCAAGTACAACTCGGCCCTGGAGAAACACAAGGTGTTCATCTCGGGGCTGCCCTTCTCCTGCACCAAACAACAGCTGGAGGAGTTGTGTAAAGGCCACGGCACCGTTAAAGATGTTCGCCTGGTCACCTATCGCTCCGGAAAGCCCAAGGTGAGGAAACCCTCGGCCGAACGGACCTAACGTGAAAACCACCTTAATGTTTTCTGGTCACACTGTTCTCGTGAAATTAACTATCAATGGCAATGATCTGCTAAAATTGTGTGAACACGTGTTGATGTGAGAAGACGAGTTATACAGAAAATGTTTTCATAAGTCAGTTACTGTCTGACAGCAAATGTGCGTTGAAGATCTTGGTCTTTGTTGGGATCCGCAGGGTTTGGCGTACGTGGAGTTTGCGGACGAGGCGCAGGCTTCCCACGCGGTGCTGAAGTTGGATGGCACGGTTGTGGATGACAACCAAATATCCGTCTCCATCAGTAACCCGCCGCGCAAAAACCCGAAAGACCAAGCCGGTTCTGGTGGTCCGATGTCGGCCTTGATGCCTCGCCAAGTCTATGGATCGTAAGTCCCGTGGTGCTCTGCTCTCTAGAGCTGTGTTCACACTCGCCACATAGAAACCTGCTCTGGTGTGATGTCCTCTAGTGTGCCAGAGGGATCTGAAAAGCTTTAATTGATTTGTATTTTTTACATTGGATTGCGTTTCGTCATATAGGCCTGATACAGTTCCTATAAACTAAACTGTTTGAGAAGGACTTAAGCTGACTTTTTTTTATTTCATGTCTTTAAAGGGATACCGTCGCTTCATATGTGTGTTGTGGAAAAAAACAGCGGAGAAGTTGGACCATTAATGTTATTTTTCTGAATCGGACCAATGAACGCAAATCAATGACGTCAATGTTCTGACCTTTCTGTGACTACTGTCATTTCCCCCCCCCCCCCCCCCTTGTGGAAACGGAGTGGATGTTGCAGACCGGGTTTCTGTTCACAACACTTGTACGAAGCAGTACTATATTAGAAAATAGCCGAGCGTGGCGCTTCTGCTTTAAGATAAATTATACTCACATTACGTGTCATTGTATGAGATGTGCACAACGGTAGAATTAAAGAAGACAAATCTCTTGTGTGTGTGTGTGTGTGTGTGTGTGTGTCTGTTTCTAGGAGAGGGAGAGGACGTACCCAGGTCTCCCTGCTGCCGCGCTCCCTACAGCGACCCAGCGGGTCTGTGGGTAAAGCGGAGAACGGGACTGCACCAGCAGACGACGACAAAGAGTTCAAGAAACCGGCAAAGCCTTTGTCGAACTCTGACTTTGCTAAAATGCTTCTTAAAAAGTGAGACCGTAAACCCGCTGTTGTATGGGAAGCCATCTTGTGTCTTGATAGTGATGGCAATTGATTTGTAGTTTTTTTTTTCTCCTCTTAATCCTTCGTTTTGCTCCGTCGTTACTTTTAGTTTCTGTGAAAATGTCTTGATTACCTTAGCTCTTAGTCTAACTTTTTCACAAAGTGTGGATTTACTGTTCACTGTTAGATTATCAGTCGTATTTTATGCTTTTTTTCAAAAGGTGGTTTCGCAATATTCTTAATTCATAAATGTTTACCGTGTATGTAAATATATTGTGTATTTTTGTTGTGATATTGTTGAAGGGGATTTGACAAAACAGAGTATTTTCTTAAATATTCTTGTGAATGTTCCGATTTAAAAGGGTATATGCAAAGTTTGATTTAAAATTTGTATGTATTGTAATTAGCGTGTACATAAGTTGTATGTGCTAAAAAATAAACATTATACAAAGCTATAATGAACCCATCAAAGTTAAAGTAATTGCTATTTCCTCAGTCGGATATAATACATTGCCCTTTTCATGTCCAGGACATGAGTCTAAAAGCACAACTTTTGCTACATTATTCTCCTTGTTCTTTTGTTAAGATAAAGCTGTGTTATATATTGTTCCCTTTCCAATACTAACCAACAACAAAGGTTTAGGTTTGGAGAACATGAGCGGTACAACTGAAAGAAAATGAATAGGGGTAACTTAAAGCATCTGATCTTTCCTTTTTGATGCAAAAGTTTCATTTTCATATGCTACCTAGGACCGTTTTTTTATATCTAAACAAAATGTGAATCTTGACCTTTAGTTGATTGAATTACTATGAGAAACTAGTTAATAAAGAGTAAGGTTAGTTTGTTATTCTCACTATAGGTAATGCTAAATCTTTGCTAACTGTTTTTGTAGTCTAGTTTCTTCGGATTAAGATTACAACTAGTGTTTACTTCACTGCAGATACCCTGCACAAGATAATCTATGCAGCTTTTTGATGAAAGTCAAGTATCTAATTATTTTCATGTGGGTCTGGCTATGGTGTGTGCAGTGTAAATAGATTCACCATGGATACAGGACTGCAGTTTGGATATGGGAAGATTTTCTTTCCCACCAACTTCAAATTTCATGTATACTGTCACTTAGTATTTCGATTTTGGAAGAAGATGAGGAATACAACCTATATATGTATGGATTTTATCACCAAAGTGGCCTGATCTAGGATATACAGTATTAGTCATTGTGTTTTATATCCAAACGCATACAGATTGGTGTTACAACAACCAATAGATTTTGGCCTAGTAATGTTTGTCTTGTGTGTTGTGTAACAGAAGCCTAATGTATTCTGTCTTAGTCTATCCATGTATTTTTCAGTGCTGCAAAAAAAAAGATAACAATGCTTCTTTGTACTTTTATGTTCTAAAGTTGCTTTAATAAAGAACTGTATATCAGCTTTCCCCAAAATCATTCCTCAAGCTTTGCCCTCTTTGATAATAGACTTGCGTCACCTCCTACTCATTTACACTCACAGGTTACTAAAATATTTGTTAAATAAATTAATAAATACATGAACGTGTTTAATTGCCAAGAGCCAGCAGTTTCTGCCTCAGAGGTGATGAGTAATAAACGTCAATCTAAAATGCCCACACATTCTAAATATCTACTCATCACTGCTGCCCAGCATCCAAAGCCAAGAGAGCGTTCATTAAAAAAAATAAAACACTTGAAAGTAAGTCCTTGTTGCTGTTGTGTAGGTGGGTTGATTGACCTAGCCTCAACACAGCAAATGATAGCTTAAAATGTGGCAGAGAAGCTGACTGAATGTCAACCAAGAACATGTTGACCCAATACTGGGGCCCTGCATGTCCAGCTCTCTCTCTCTCTCCCTCTCTCACTCACTCACTCACCAAAAAACAAGCACTCAAAACCCTGCCTTCTCGGTCTCCTCTGGCACCTAGTTGTGGACGGGGATGGTCTTTTGGCAGTCCGGACAGGCTTGGTTGTGGCCGGTCCCCGGGAGCCCCACAGGGTGCTCCGACGTGGCGATCAGCAGCGTGTCCAGGGTGATCTCCGTGCATTTGGCGATGAAGCGGATGAAGGGCCGCACATCGCCTTCGTTGGCCGTGTCCAGGGCGTTGTAGTACTCCACCCGCTGCTCTTTGCGTATGGTGATGGGCGGGTAGCGCGCCTGCATGAGCACCAGGTTCATCAGCAGGCGTGACGTGCGGCCGTTGCCGTCCACGAACGGGTGCACGTAGACCAGCTTGTAGTGGGCGAGCGCCGCATACTCCACGGGGTGGAGCTGGAGCACCTCCTCCGAGTTGAGCCACTGCACCAGCTCCTCCATGTGGCGCTGCAGGTCCTGAGGGTGAGGCGGGATGTGGTGACCCACAAACACCTGGCTGGTCCGCAGCCGCCCCCCCTCCACTGGGTCGGCGAAGCCCAGCACGCGCCGGTGGATCTCCAGGATGTCCATGACGACGATGGCGCCGGCCCGCGACAGCAGCGTGGTGTTGATGTACTTCATGGCGGCGTCCACGCCGATGGCCTCGCTCTGCTCCTGCAGGCTCTTGCCGGGGACGGCGTAGCGCGTCTCGATGATGTGGCGGATCTCCGACAACGTGAGCGTATTGCCCTCAATGGCCACCGTGTGGTAGATGTGGTGGTAGTAGGTCTCCTCCAGCACCCGTCGCAGCACAGAGTTCCCTTTGGGGATGGACATGAGCCGACGCACCTTGCTGTCGATGATGCCGAAGTGGCGCTGGTCGATCTCCTCCACCAGGGGGAGCGTGCGGTCCCGGCTGACCAGAGCCCTCTGGTTGCAGGGTGAGATGGCCAGGGCCTTGGTGTAGAGGTGGTCCGCCTGTACCACGTCCTTCTCCTCCTCCAGGATAGTCCCCAGTTCCGTCAGCGCATCCACAAAGTCTGGGTTCATGTTGAGCGCGTGCACCAGTAGTCTGTGGGCCTTGTCCCTCTTGCCCTGTTTCTTCATCTCCACAGCCTGCTGCAAAGCCGCCCTGGCTTCCAGCTCCGTCTCTGCAAACAACATGCCGTTTTTACAAACCGATGATTTTTGACTTTGCATTTGACTATCCATTCACTGATAAGGCACAGGAATCCATTTATTGCAGGTAAACATTTGTGAAATAAATTGTTGAAGTGTTTAAATGTTTAAGAAAAGTTTCTCAATTTCTTGGTAGCCTGTTTTGAGAGAAGCATGTTTGATTGCAAGTTAGATCCAAGATAAGATGTTTTTATCATGACCTCAAACCAAGGGTAAAAGTAAGGATCAGTGCTGGGTATCAGTCAGTACTTCAAAGAAAGAAGTAAGGCAACTGGTATCTTTTGAAATATTTTAAACGTGTGCATTTCTCCTTTTTTACCTTTGCTCGGCTTGGACCTATAGGGAAGGAGGTCGAGGGCTGTGAACGGGACGGTGAGACTGGTCGACTGCACGGTGTGCCGTTGAGAGCTCCCCCACACCTGACAGCGTAGCTGAGCGATGCCCTTTAACGTGGCACAGCACTCGTCCTCGACACCGACCTGGGGCAGTATCAGTGCCATCAGAGCCCCGACGAGAACACACAGAAGTGGACCCCATCCTCGCAGGACACGACCACCGGTGTCTCGCCACACCGTTGTTGCAGTCATTGTCGGCGCTTATTTGCTCCATGCTCAAATGACAGATACCCCATCTATTCCACTAAAAGCGGGGAAAGGCGTAAAAGTTCTACATTGACAGCTGTCAAGAGTCAAATAATCGCCTGCGGGGGTTACACGATATTACGGAGCTTCGTAAATAAAAAAACAAAACACACTGAATCAGTAGCAAAACAACAACACCAACAACCACATGTCATAATCTGTTCCGCGATAATTTCACAAAAAGATACGACTCCGGCAGCTGAACAGGTTCTTGTAGAGCGCAACATTCACTTCCTCAATCAAAGGCGGGACTTGTGGAGATAGCCCATCATCATTGGCCAAAGCGTTATTTAAAAACGCTACTTATTGGTTGAAAATCTAGCAACAGCGACACACAAATGTGTTCGTAGCCGTATTTGATTGGATGCTGTATGACGAGTCACATGGAAGAGGAACGTGCAACGTGCTACATTCAGCAAACGAATAATAATAATAATAACTAGAAAGTACATTTCCTGTAGAAAATGTGAAGTGGGCTAGCTTCGTGCAGTCGGAAGTATTGCTTACGCAATCGGTCTTAATTGGGCGCAGCCGGTGCTGGACACAGGTAGAACCAGACCAGTCCACTGATTCAATTATATCCTGCATCCAGCCTACACCTCACCCACATCCTCCCCCCAGTCTGACACAATAGGTGGTTGCTAGGGTGTTCTACTCACTAGATGCCCACACACACACACACACACACACACACACACACACACACACACACACACACACACACACACACACACACACACACACACACACACACACACACACACACACACACACACACACACACCTTGGACCCAGAGTCAGCAGCTGCCAGCTGCTGTTCGTAAATGCTACTACTACTGCTACTATCAAAGTTTATGAATGAATACATAAGAGCCAATCAG
>OOFB01016975.1:3137-17786 GCA_900323305.1 Trachyrincus murrayi | reverse complement strand
TCCTCAATGCTAAATGACTTGATAGTAAAATAGTAAATAGAGCAGGTGTTCTGCATGCTGCTTTCTAAAATCATTGAAACAGGCCCAGGGTAGTCTAGTAGTGGTTAGGGGGTTTGACTCCCAGCCGAAAGGTTATGGGTTAGAACCCAATGTTCGCAGCATCTTGGAAGACCCCTACCTTTATCTCAAATTCACTTTAAGTCGCTTTAGAGCAGTGATTCTCATCTGTTGGGTGACTTTTAAGCTGCTAACTTAAAAGTGTTTTTTCTCTCCAGAGTATGGGCTCAGCTCGGTGTCTCTCAACAACAAGATGTATCTGATGGGGGGGCAGACGGCAGTGGCCGACTGCTACGATCCCGAGACGAACGCGTGGACAGCGATGGCCGAGATGAAGGAGAGGAGGATGGAGTGTGGAGCGGCAGTGATACGTGGGTGTATCTACGTGACAGGCGGGTACTCCTCATCCAAAGGAACTTACCTGCAGAGCATCGAGAAATACGACCCTCAGCTGGACACCTGGGAGATCGTGGGCAGCCTCCCTGGCCCTGCCAGATCACATGGATGTCTTTGTGTTCACAGTGTTAGTTGATGATGAAACATTTTTTTAAGTTTTGTGCCATATTTGAGATGAATGCAGCATCAATATGAACCGTTTCATAAATAATGTAACAATATATTTGCCAAAGACTATGGACTACTTGTATTTTGGTGCCAAATGTAGTTTTTAAATGTATTTATAAATGAGTAGAGCATCATCACAGTCAACCCTCATCCAGGTACAGCAGGACAGGACGGCGTCGTGGCTGTCCGGCTCCCAGCCCAAAGGTACTGGGTTCGATCCCCAGTACCTTAACTCCTCAATGCTAAATGACTTGATAGTAAAATAGTAAATAGAGCGGGTGTTCTGCATGCTGCTTTCTAAAATCATTTAAACAGGCCCAGGGTAGTCTAGTAGTGGTTAGGGGGTTTGACTCACAGCCGAAAGGTTATGGGTTTGAACCCAATGTTTGCAGCATCTTGGAAGACCTTCTTAGGTCTTATATATGATATTTATATATGATATTTTATATTTATATATGTGACATAATGTGATACACTGACTTAATAAATATCAGTTCATTCATGCATTGCATTATTTGCTTCATACATTTGAAGTCTATCATAAATTCAATATCATAATTATCATATTATATCAAAAACATTTATTATAACTAACATCCTATCACATTAGCTTAGAACCTGTTATTTGTGTGCAGGCTGTATTCCGACTGCACATTTTCTAATCGCTTAAACGATTTGACCGCCGCGACTCTCCGTAGCACGCCACGCCGTGTTAACAACGTGCCGACGGTCTGGTACAATCTTAAACCTCACAGTTTATCTACGGACAGTAAGTGGTTTACGCTCTCTCGTACTTATTAAAACATAAAATATACTAGCATTCCAGGTGATATGATGAGTACAACTAAGAGTTTAGACGAGAGGTGCGTATTTACACGGTCTGTCGTAGACGTTGAGTGGAGTCGTAGTTAATTTCGCTTTACTTGTCGCAGCTAGGCCAGCGCGTCCAGTCTTCAATAAAGGGAGATTAAATGGCTCAAGTCGGTCGTTTCTATGACCTTTTGGTTAAATGCACGGTCAGACGAACTCAAACGCTCGTTTTTGCACGTTAGTTAGTTAGTTAGTAGTCAGCCTGCCACCTCGGGTGGTAGTGGTGAATACGCCACACGTTTCAATAGCACGACTTTAAAGTTTAATGTTCGTTGTTTGACTGGAGTGGGTCAGGTGTTTTATAAGGTTGGGATATTGCTGCAATACTTAACTTTCAGGACAACTCTTAGTTGATTTAGTGCGTTTGAAACCCGGTGCAGAAAATCCTGCAGACCTTCCATGCGTGGAACAAAAATGGCTGATGAGGCTGAATAACATACATGTGTGATGGTTGATGTATAAATATCATTATTACATGTCAGCTTTACCGTACTCACTTGAATACGTTTGAATTATCACCGTTAATGTGATTTTATTATTTTATTTTATCAGAAAAAAATTGACCCCAGAAATCAGTCATGGCAGATATGTCTCCGACTGAGATGAAAGTGGCTCGACAAATCGAGGTAATTATATTGTTTTTGCAAAGTATACATTATTCAGTCAGTTAAATGAGAATATGTCACTGACTATTATTTCTCTCCACAGTATTACTTTGGAGATCACAACCTCCCGAGAGACAAATTCCTTAAAGAGCAGTTGCAGGTGGACGATGGCTGGGTAACTGTGTCCACAATGCTTCAGTTTAACAGGTATCCATCTTATTCATCTTCTGTATCTGCTGTAGCTGGAACTAACGGATATTTGCATTGTCAGTGACTCTACCAGATCTTTTAGTCTATGAAATGTTGAGTAATGGCTAAATCCCATCATTGATCTGAAACGAGCAACAAATCATTAAGCACAATGCTGTGTACGGCTTTGTGCTAAATAAGATTTGATTCATCCCAAATGGGAAATTCTGTAATGATCCTGTTCCAAGTGGATGGAATAGCTACTCCATCTTAACCACTAATTACAATAGGCTCCTATAATAGTAGTGACAACTTGCTTACTTAAGATGGTATGACACTATACTATCTAGATTGGTATGATAATACAATATCATTTTCTTTTCCAGACTCAAGTGTTTAACAACAGATAGCAACGTTATCGTTGAAGCCCTACAGAAATCCAAGACTGGCCTACTGGAAATCAGTGAAGACAAAACTAAAATCAGGAGGTTGCCAAATAAACCCTTACCAGAATTCAATGAGGATTACAAAGATGCCATGAAAAACAAATCTGTGTACATTGTAAGTTTCCTGTTTTCATGTATAATGTAGACAATTCGTACCATTATTGGCCATTTGATTGCTTTGACTAAACATTTCATTTTCTGGTAATCTAGAAAGGGTTCCCCCTCGAAACCTCTCTGGATGAGATTCAGGAGTGGTTGACTGCAAAAGGCCAAGCAGAAAATATTCAAATGAGGCGAAATCTGCAAAGGCAATTCAAGGTAAACATTTAAAATGGCGTTTGTAGCACTTTCTGTTCTAATGAGGAGGGGTCTACATTAGTGGAAATGCTCTTTCTTGGCAGGGATCAGTGTTCCTCTGCTTCGAGACGCCGGAAGCGTCCAAAGAGTTTCTGGAACGTGACGATGTAAAATCCTTCAAAGAAAATGAGCTGCTTGTCCTCTCAAGGTAAGTTATGATGCTATTAGAGGGGGGACCTAAACTACCTTTGTTTAATGGAATTGTATAGATGACAAACATTTCTACATGAATGTATTGTTGCGGTTCTTTAGGGAAGCCTATCACGCCAAGAAGGCAGAGGAGAGAAAACAACACAAGGCTGACTCCAAAGCCAAAGCCAAACAGTAAGTACACACGTAATGTTCCGGGACAGTTGTATATTGTATGTACAAAAATATTAACCATGTCCCAAATCAAACAGCAACAAGGATGAAAATCAAAAACAGACAGAAGAAAAGGAAATGGTGAGTTTCCTAACTGTGTTGTGAACATTGTGGGACACTGAGATCAGAATGCAATCCTAAAGACTGTTGCGCTGCAGGGTCTGCTTTTGGAGGAACAGACGGGCTGCCTGCTGAAGTTCTCTGGAGAACTTGACCAAGTTTCAAGAGAGGACTTCCACGCATTGTTCTCCGGACACGGAAAAATAAAATGGGTGGACTTTACAAGGGGAGCAAAGGAGGTAACTGATCCATACACGAGTCGTTTGTAATCATGATGGCTGATAAGACTACAGTCATTTAATGCATCTTCAACACCATTAAGGGCACACTCCTGTTCGACGGGAAAGCAAAGGAAGCGTTGGATAAAGCAACGGAGGCCAGCGGAGGAACGCTGCAACTCAAGGATAACGAAGTTACATGGGAGCTGCTGGAGGGTGACGTAGAAAAGGACGTCTTGAAGAAGATGATTCAAGCTCAGCAAGAATCGTACAGCAGAACTAAGGGCAGAGGTACGTTATCTACTATCAAATAACAATGGATCGTGGGAAGGAAGTATGATGCTGAGAAATGTTTCTATTTTAACAGGTAGAGAAAAGTTTGGTGGCAGGGGAAGAGGAGGCGGACGGCGAGGAGGACGTGGAAGGGGTGGTAGAGATCAGAACAGGTCTCACTACCAAGGGAAGAAGACTAAGTTTGACAGTGATAATGAGGACAATGGTAAGAGGCGATTGTCGGGCAGGCTACAGATTTGGTGTTCATAGTAATCCATTTGCGTCGGTTACATTGTTGATTTGCCTTGTTTGTCCCCTAGGCCCACCCAGCCCCAAGAAGAGAGCACGAGAAGACACGGGTGCTGATGCTCCAGCAGCAAAGGTTGGCAAGGCTGAAAATGGATCTTAGTTTCAACGCCACAACTAGAAATTTTTTTTTTGAACATTTATTTGGGATATAGAAAGAGAATGCCGTTTACTCAAATCCATTCCAGCAACAATCATGTCTTGGAGAAGCGTAGAAAATCCACGTGGATGTCAACCTAGAGGATGAGTTGGAAATGTAAACTTGGCATCAGTTTTCAGTCTTTTCAGCCCAATATATTGTGCCTCTTGCACTTGTATGCCCATATTTTCTGAAACTGCTTCAGTTTGTCATTTAACCCGAACATATGCTTTAACAGACCTTCACTTTTTTTTCCTTTAGAAAGGTATGCATGGCAGTTACTACTTGTGCCATTGGTTTTCATGTATTTCCTATGTTTTGCATAAGAGTGTGGTTTTAATTTAAAAAGATCCACTTTAAGTTTTACCTGAAAAGAAAATAAACTTATTTTATGAAAGCTAGTATCTCAGGGTCTGTTTCATGCGTTTTATAATAAAAATTTACTTTTGTTGAAGTAGGGTAAATGCACACATTGTCATTTTCTTTTACATGTTAGTCCATTGGATTATAGCTTACCGATTTCTTTTTGTGGAACTTGTACGAAGCTGGCAGATCATACCTTAGTTCTGTTGATGGATGAGAAGGAAAAATTAAGCATTCTTTTGCCATCTTTGTTAAATCAAATTAAATTAACTGACCTGCAATAAGCTCCATCTTCACTCCCCAGTCTTTTGCTTTTTTTTGTATGTGCTGCAATCAGATATTCAATTAAACTTCTGTATAACAGTAGCTTTATCTACACTACGTGTGGAATACTTACGTCTCGTGTTGATGATTTATGAAGTGAATACACAACTTCTTTTGCCAAAGTTAATGCTGTCTTGAGGAACTTCATGTCAATGCCTTCAGTGGAACAAATGGATACTGTTAAAATGTTGAAAGCTTATAAACTGGACATGATGAATATCAGTGACTTGCCTTGGTTGTGCTTTGTGCCGAATGGAGGATTCATTATTACAGTGTCAAATTTGTGGGCATATCCGACTTCCGACAGAGTACACAGGTCACACTGGACCAGATCTATGTTTGAGACTTCAAACTCCTCTATATTCGTTTTAGCGATATCCAATGCGTCTTTATCAATGTCAAAGCCGACACACAATCTGAAAAAACACCAGAAAATTGTCAAGCACTATCATTAACGCAAATCATGAGAGGGAGATCTGCTGCTCTCACCCGGCGTCCAGCACCGCCGCCCCAATGCTGAGGACTCCGCATCCACATCCCAGATCTGCGATCAGTTTGCCTTCAATGTCATCGAAAGTGTTGTGGATCGTGTAGAGCATGCATGCTGCAACAACCAAATTAAACGTTATTCAGAATCGTCTTAACACCGACAATAACAAACAATATCAATATCTCACCTGCAATGTGGGGACTAGTTGGATACTGTTCAAGAAGGATTTTTGGCTCTTCAAAGCCGTCTATTTGTTGGAGACAACTCTCTAGCTCTTTTTGTTTCATTGCCAACTAATGTTTCAACCGTTAAAATATTGTCTGGTATGCATTCATGATATTTTCAATACAAACCTAACAACGCTGCATGAGAGTTTAACACATGGGTGGAGTGTTTAGGTGTATCGACGTCACTTCCTTCCCACCAGGTGTGCACATGTGAAAGTGGGCCGAGTTGTTCCGAGTAGTACGCGTACGAAGTTCCTTCGTAATTTGCGTTCCAAGTCTTACGATAAAAGAATATATCAAAGAGGACACTCGCATGGATATTATAACGATCAGAAACGTTTTAGAATGAACGGATATTCATAGCATATACGAGGACCGATATCACGATAAAACAAATATTAATTATTAAATATGCGGGTTCGTTATCATGGAAAAGGCATTCGTATCTAAATTATTGTATATATGATTATCGACTAGTTTTAAATGTGTCAATTCAATAATTACTGAATTAATCAGTGTTTCGGGGCAAAATAGACCAGCGAGCGTTTACGTTGGGAGGGCAACTATATCGCGAGAAAGCCCGAGAACACGAGCCAGAGAACATGGCAATAGGACAACAAAAATAAATTAGTGGACAACAAGCCGGAGTGCATGATGGCGGCGTCGTTGCTGCGCCGGGATAAGAAAGCTACGGCCGCCCGTTTAAAGGCAGACCTAAATCGGACCGACAATTGCGCCGGGCTCCGGCAGCTCCAGGAGTTGCTCGATTCGGTCCTGAATCCCGAGACGCCGGCGACCGACGGCGAGGCTCTGGACTGGTGCAAATGTCTGGTCGCGGGGGGAGACGGATTCGATGAGTTCTGCAAGACGGTCCGGTCCTACGACAACGCCGCTCTCTGCGGTCTGGTCTGGACGGCCAATTTCGTGGCGTACCGATGTCGGACCTGTGGCATTTCCCCCTGCATGTCGCTGTGCGCCGAGTGTTTCAACAACGGCGACCACACGGGTCATGATTTCAACATGTTCCGGAGCCAGGCCGGCGGGGCCTGTGACTGTGGGGACAGTAACGTCATGCGGGAGAGTGGGTGAGTACTGTGGGGACAGTAATGTCATGCGGGAGAGTGGGTGAGTACTGTGGGACAGTAACGTCATGCGGGAGAGTGGGTGAGTTCTGTGTCATCTGGACCGCGGAGACTGACCACACAGACGCAATTGGTTCAGTTGATCCAATAGTAATACATACAGTTTCCTATCATACCATGCGTCTACCGTTTCAGTGGTAGTCCTTAATGCATTGTATATCAGCCAATATAGCTTTAATGGCCTAATAAAGTCTTATTTAATCAATGAAGTGCAATGTGGGTGGTAGTGGATCCATGGATGTAGTATTGCCGACATTGTGTCCTGTCCTACTGAATACAGTCATTGCTTCAATTATTTAATTTACTTTGTTAATTTTCTCATATGGACAACAGGTGACAGGCTACCAGTTAGTATTAATAGGATGCACTTGAACGAGAACACGTCCTTGTCTTTCTCTACCAGGTTTTGTCAGCGGCATCGGTTGAAGACTGGGGAGAATGTGCCCTCAGTCCCCCGGGACCTCCTGCTGATGTCTGAGGTGGTCCTCCCTCGATTCATCATCAGCGTCATTCAGTACCTACGGGAAGGTTACACGGAACCAGGTGAAGTCCCAGGTGAGGCGCCTTACAAGTCAAACAAGTTTATTACTGCTTGAACGACAGCAATTTGTTTTATCACATTTTAACAGACTTGAATTATGCCAATCCACTAGTCATAGTGGTAGCAGCATGATCATTTCAGTTTCACTTTTATTTTTCATAAGGCTGTGTGTGGAATATTTCTTTTAATCAAAGATACAACTTATTTTTAAATCAAATATCCGATTTATTGCACTTTTGTTCCGTCCAGAATCTTAAGACATTTGTTTATCGTTATGTGTTGTCGTAAAACTGTGGCATTTAGTTAAGCAATTATGACAATGTTGTTGTTAATAAATATGGCAATAAATGTAGAATGCTATTTTTAGACATTCCATCATGCCTTTTTTATCAGTAACTTTGCGTCGCAGGAGTACGCACCAGTCAACATCTCTGCTTGCATATTTTATCTTACTTTGCCAGACTTCGGCAGTGAGCGAGATCTCCAGAAAGTCTTACAGCAGCTGGAGCCACAGATCTCCTTTCTAGAAGAGCTCACGAAGATGGGCGGGGCGATGAGGACAGTTCTGACCAAGATCCTGACCAATCAGCAGACGTTTAAAGACCTGAGCATGGGTAAGCGTCTTCTAGACTGTTCCCCGATGTGCCTAGCAAGCACGAGACTGATGCTGAAGTGTTGCTGCTTATTTGAAATGGTTCAAGTACTGAATAAAAAGTATTCCCCTGAAAGGGTCTTTCTATTTAATGCTTGGACGACACAATACATCTTATTATTAAAGTATTGTTTTGTGACTGTTGAGTAATGACTTGCTATTCCTAAGGATTTAATGTATTCAGCATCTCAAATATTGTACAGATGGCTGCAAGCACATTCCTGAATGCTGTCAAATTTTTTTTGGAGGGCATCTGCACTTTTTATATATATATATATATATATATATATATAGAGGGGCATTTTTTATACATTTGAAAACAGTGGAATTCATGGTGGCCCTTTTGCTTGCTTCACTTTATTCTAGGCCGGGAAGATAATCCGTATGCAAAGCTGAACTATGAAAAGTACTTGTCAGCATTGAAGAACTCCGGCCTGGTGTCTGTGGAGGAAAAGGCCCTGCCTGCGTCTGCTGATCTGGTGGCAGGGGGATCGGCCGGGCCGCTGGGCTCAACCGGTGAGGCTTCTCCCGTCCGGCCTTCTGCTAGCACGGCAACACAGTACAACATGGTTTGATTAAATTATTCTTAATCGTTTTGTTTTTCCAGGAGCTGCAGCGGCAGGAAGTCCGGATGAGTCCAGTAAGGAGGTAAAAAAACTAATCACAACAAAGTGGTGATTTATGAAATGTTTGTTATTGTTCAGGACAGTGTGTTACGCTGCTGCTCTGTAGCTTCAAAGGCTAAGTCAGAGATCCTTTCTGCATGCGTTTTTAATATCATGTCTTTGTGTGAGTTTTGGTGTCGGCTCCCACAAGACATGCAGGTTATTTAACTGGCATGTTAATTCATTTCGGAGGAGTCGTTTAGGAGACCCTTGCATTCAGATCAACTTGTAGTGAATGCACATACAGATCTATTAAGGATAAAACACCTTTCTTAAAGATGCTTGCATGGAGGCACAGGACAACAGGGATCAAACCAAGAGAATAGATTAAATAACCATCTCTCCTTTTCTTTTGGAACGATTAATGGTACTGTTAACCCTGTGAGTGGTTTTACTGGATATCCTACTATATATTATTTTGTGTTATATATATTTTTGTGTTTCTCTTGTTGTAGGAGGATCCGGATGTGGGGCAGTCGGTTGGGCGGAGGAAGAGGGTGAAGCTGAGCGGCGCTACCAAAGGTAATGACGTCTCCAGCATCGTTAACATAACCTTGATCTTTCTTAAAGGTAATGACGTCTCCAGCATCGTCAACATAACCTGATCTTTCTTAAAGGAACAGTCTGGGTGATTAAACCATTGTCTCTCCTGGCTTCACTAAAACATCCGTTGACCAATATCATGTGTCAAAATGACTTTGTTGTGCCGATTCTGCCGAAGAGCATTTAGTGTGAGCGTTCTCGCCACGAAGGTAAACGATATCAATATAGAACTTTGGTCTTTTGGAATTAATGTGCGTCGCGTGGGAGTTCTAAAAACTTTACAAAATGTCTTGAAATTTTATGTTGTTTTAGTGAAGCCAGAAGAGGTGATTTACGATGGTTTGATCACTCAGACTGGTTTTGTCCTCAACCATAAAATGAAGGAAGCCATTTCTCACCATCTCCATTCTGCTCCCAGACTCTTCCATTATGGACTCCCTGAAACACAAATGCTTTCTGGAGGAGCTGCTCTTCTGGACGATCAAATATGAGTTCCCTCAGAAGATGGTGACCTTCTTACTAAACATGTTACCAGATCAAGACTACAAGGTAGGCTTTAGCTTCAAGAAGTTAATTACTTTTGAATACGAGATATGGCCACAAATCATGATGTCAGATTTGTTTTTGCTTCAGGACTTGTACCGTGTATTGGTATTTAATGTTTGTATAATTTAGGTTTAATAGCTTGCCAGAGTGGTTTCAGATGAGGTGTATTTATTTGTGTACCTGTGAGGTTTGGTTGTCGTATTACTGACTGAAATTTGAAACAAGAAGTCAATAAGTAGGTAATCGGAGACGGAAGATTAAAATCTTCTTGTGGCATCTGATCCTAAACCAGTATAACCACATCCGGCCACAAACAAAACACTTTTCCGGCCTTTTTAAAAGCACACCTCACCCACCTTTAACAATTCAAAGGGTTGGTCCTTGTAAAAATTTCATTCACAAATATCTCCTTAGCAACAGGCATCCACAACAAAGGAGTCTATACAGACACGATGGAAGCGCATTGTTCCATAAAGAAAACAAGCGAATCAAAATGTCGTTCTCTTTCCGGTCCTGCAGATCACCTTCACGAAGACGTTTGTTCAGCACTACGCGTTCATCATGAAGACGCTGATGAAGAGTCACGAGTCGGACACCATGTCCAACCGCATCGTGCACATCAGCGTGCAGCTGTTCAGCAACGAAGAGCTGGCGCGCCATGTGACCGAGGAATGTCACCTCCTGGACATCATGGTGACCGTGCTGCTCTACATGATGGAGAGCTGCCTGGTCAAGAGTGAGCTGCAAGGTGGGGCCCTCCCTCGCTATGGACAGCGTGCTACCTTTCCCTTGTTTGTGTTTTCTATGTGTGTTCATGATGCGTTGAGACATGGTAACCCGGTGATATTTGGTCATTCAACAAGCTTTTATCCAAAGCTACTGAATTAATTTGTATCATTAATGAGCAGGTAGCGGTTAGACGTGCTGCACAAGGATGTCTACATGTCTACATGTCTCTGGAATAGGGCTGTCCTCAACTAAGATTAGACTAAGACTAAGCACGGACCCATTGTTGACTGATCGAGTCATACATCCTAGATTATTTAATACATGCGGCTCAATGATGCCTCATTTTGTGTGACTTTTGCGTGGTTTAAACGCTTCAAAACCCTGGCTTTCAGGGTTTCCCACAGCTGTCTATATGCGAGGCCTTCGCTAAATGATGACCGCCTCTACAAACAAATTAACTTTTCACAATATGACGACGTTCATGTCAGCATCTGCATGCAATTTGACAGAAAATAGTATACTATACTAAAATAGTATAGTATGCTACTATTAGCATACTATGACTCTATGAAATCAAACAGCGGCCGGTGTCTGTAGAGACAGAGAGCTCCGTTCTGTCTGATTACACACGGTATTCACCTCCGGTCCTGACAACATCCCCGTCGATGAAGAGAATGTAGAAGCGTTTGATTAAAAATGTAAAATACACGTGAACGATGCGTTTCAGCATATAGAACAAACGCGGCACCATTCAATTTAGCAGAAGAGTGAAAATGCACTACACAGTACCGGCGGAGAGAATCATTTTCACCAGCGCGAGTGGTATGATACAACAGCTGCTGTTGACAAGCTTTGCATTTGACTTCTTTTGGATAATCTTTAATGGTTTCGAAATGCTGCCAAGTTTTAGAAGTTGTTTTTCCCGACATTGTGTAACCTACTGGACTAACGGCCTAGAGTGTGCTGCTCTACTTCGAACAGAAAATGACTGGATAGCGCTACTGCCATTACACTAAGGGGTTATCAAACAAACAATAAGGACATTTATTAAAAGCAAAACATAACGCAGCACATTGCACACAGAAGACTGAGTCAACCCCCCACAAAAACAACAACCTTGTAGACCTATAACCTATAGGCTTTTTCCTTCTAGAAGCCAAACCAGACGACGTCGCCATAATGTGTTTCTGTCAAATATTCGAGGTCGCCCCTACTATGGAACCTGTGGTTCAAACACACAACTTTTTGGCTGGGGGTCAAACACCATAACCACTAACCACTGTTTGTCTTGTTTCATGCTTGGAGCTCAACCAGAAATGCCTTTTCACAAGACTCGAGTCCAGGCTTGTAGGCTAGATATAGGCTAGTCATTGCTAGTCACAGTCTTGCAAACATGTTTAATGAATAATTCCATGGTAACTTGTGAGTCTTGTTTCTTCAACAATACTGTTGAAGAAAATTCTGTAGAAATTCACATTGATAACTTTGTACTGCCATTATGGATTTATTTTCTTTAGCCATTTACTTGTATAGTAGAACAGTGCGTAACACTTAACATTTTATGTGGTCTACCTGGCGGACTAAAGAAACACAATAAGTTGTTCTCGCACCTGTGTGTTACGAGTCATTTCCCGACTATAGTTTATATGTGGATTATATGGTGCCTGTCGTGTATCATTTACATAAAGGTCAAAATAACCCGTGAGCTACGTACATGCGTGTCCTTGTTCACCCCTCGTGTGTTTCTGTTTGATCTCAGATGAAGAGAACAGCCGCCATGTTGTGGTGAACTGCGGCGAGCCGCTGTTGAAGAACAACACGTACTGGCCTTTAGTCAGCGACTTCATCAACATCCTCTCACACCAAAGTGTCGCCAAGAAGTTCCTGGAGGACCATTCACTGCTGATGCTGTGGATGAGCTTCGTCTCCTTCTTCCAAGGCAAGAGAACATCTCCTGCTTGAGACTTTTAACCTAACGTATCTTTCCTTTTTAAACTATTCATATGCCTTTATTTAGAAGTTTTATATTGTTCTATATTGTGTGGATTTAAAAAAAAAATGGTATTATGCCATTTCCTGGAATAATACTCAAAACATATATTTAATTGAATAATTACTAATTGAATTTAATTGAATAATTACAATGTCAAACATGTTTGCCTACATGCATTTCTAGATGCCACTGTTGAATCAGTGGCCTCACAGTGACTGATAAAACAACTTGTTGTGATGGCATGTGACTCATTGTCTGCCACTGAGAGTTCTGGTTTGTGCTGCTGGTCTGACGTGTGCACACCGGCCCTAAAAATATCCCTGGCCTGTGGTGAGGTAGTATCTTCTTACAGCTGTTAGTCACAGAGTGCCACTATAACGCTGTACACGTGTTGACTGATTGGCTGGCGGTAAACAGTCCTGTCTGTCTGAGATTGATCTGACATGAAAAGACTTTTGTCGTTTTAATCAAATGTGTACGTTTTGTGCTAAGAGTTATTGTTCGATACTAGGGCTGAACGATGGGGTAAAAAAATCATGTTGTGATTATTTTTGACAGATATTGCGATTGCGATATGATTCACTATTAGTGAGAATGATCATTTTTGCATCACAATTTTCATTTTCACTGAAAAAACTCATGATGTGACATTTGTTGGGGTCTGTACCAAACAAACATGTTTTCTTACATCTGGAGAAACAATGTGTAGGCCAGGGAGTCTCTGCAGCACTACAGAACTTCATTTATAATGGTGTTTATAAATTTACATTCACACATTTTACCCTTCTCAAAAAATTGCAGCTCCTGCGATTTGGATATTGCACATGGCCATATTGCGATTCCGATAATATTTGGATTAATTCTTAAGCCCTATTCTGTTCTAAAACCGTTGATACATTTTTGGTCTGGTGAATATGATTTGTAATTTGTCTGATGTGTGGTGCTTTGACCCGCTGCCCCCGCAGGAATGAACCTGAATAAGCGGGAGTTGAACGAGCACGTGGAGTTTGAGTCTCAGACGTACTATGCAGCCTTCGCAGCGGAGCTGGAGGCCTGTGCTCAGCCCATGTGGGGGCTCCTAACTCACTGCAAAGTCAAAGTGAGTATTGATGAAATGTATTAAAGGTCCTGTAGGTAAGATTTCAGAGTTGTAAAGAGAGAGAGAGAGAGCAGAAGAGGACAAGATTTGAACCTAAACAACCCAAAAACAACAGTGTTGCATTCAGAGTCCAGAATTAAGTGTTGCATTCAGGGTCCAGAATTAACTTTTAGTTTTAATATGTAACCCTGCATTCTTTTAAAATCTTCAACTGTTTCCCACATTGTTTCAGATATGGTGCGCTCCATATCAGTGTCTTTTCCGTGTCTCTGTTCTAACGTGTCCTCCGTGTTCACATGTCTGTTCTAATGTGTCCTCCGTGTCCACATGTCTGTTCTAAAGTGTCCTCCGTGTCCACATGTCTGTTCTAAAGTGTCCTCCATGTCTCTGTTCTAAGTGTCCTCCGTGTCCACATGTGTTTTAAAGTGTCCTCCGTGTCCACATGTCTGTTCTAAAGTGTCCTGTGTCCACATGTCTGTTCTAACGTGTCCTCTGTGTCCACATGTCTGTTCTAAAGTGTCCTCCGTGTCCACATGTCTGTTCTAAAGTGTCCTCCGTGTCCACATGTCTGTTCTAACGTGTCCTCCGTGTCCACATGTCTGCTCTAACGTGTCCTGTGTCCTCATCTCTGTTCTAAAGTGTCCTCCGTGTCCACATGTCTGTTCTAAAGTGTCCTCTGTGTCCACATGTCTGCAGGAGACTCAGGAATACACCAAGACTGTGGTGCGTTACTGCTTGGAGGCTCTGCAGCTCTGGTTTGATGCCATCGGCTTTGTGGACGAGGTAAATCCAAAGGACAAATACACACACACACACACACACACACACACACACACACACACACACACACACACACACACACACACACACACACACACACACTCACCA
>OOFB01016971.1:0-18620 GCA_900323305.1 Trachyrincus murrayi | reverse complement strand
TTAAAATGGGTGTCGCTCCCGGCACTTACTCAGTTAAACATGTTTCACTCCTCTCTCATCCCTCATCAACACACACACGCACAACCATACACGCACACACACACACACACACACACGCATGCGCACGCACACACACACACACACACACACACACACACACACACACACACACACACACACCGGTTCTCCAGTTCTCAGTGATTTAGCTCCACAGATGCAGACGTCTCCACTGGACTTTGTACATATGAACAAAAGCAGCTGCAGAGTGTTGTTGTTGTTGTTGTTGTGTGTGTGAAGGGGCTCTGGGCGGATCCGGACAGATGTCGGGCCGTGGTTGGGCCTGTGTCTCCTCAGGCCGCTGCACATTGGAGAGGGTCATTGTGCACCATGACGGGTCCAGTCACGTCTCACGCTTTACCTCCCCTCAGTGACCACTCTCCATAAAGATCATCACCTTTTCTTCTTGCATTCCTTTCATTTCATTCCCGCTATGGCTGGTTTTTGACGCTAAATAAATCACAATAAAATAACACAAAACTGTGTCGTTGTTTTGTTTTATTTGCATTTAATCCAAACTTAACTACCGTGTTTAAAAATGGTGTTTGTAGTAACTGCTAATGAAAGTGTTTGCTTTATCACTGTAACAGAGATACCTGTTTTATATGTACATATTAGTGATAAAGCCTGTTTGACAAAACCTCCTTCTGTTTACACAACTGTCTTCACCTTTGTTGGCGTTTGATCTTGTCTAATGAAATAGTAAGATTCTCTTCTCCAAGGCGGAGCTGACTTCACGCCAGCATATAAATTTACCTTTGGTCTTTTGTCTGAAAGTGTCCCACGTATTTTATTTATAAGGTACACCTTATAAATAAAAGTGTCCCCACCTCTAAATTCTAACATATAATGCAGATTATTTGATGTGGACACCATTTATCAGCTGTAGAAAGAGGGGCCCTGGTAGTAATACTGCTCCTAAAGCTCTTTAAGACGGGATGAGCGTTGTAAGCTGAACATGTAATATCATCAGTGTCAACTCCTCCCCTCCCCCGCTCGGCAGGAAGCAAGGTGAGACACCTGTACAGACTCAGGAAGACACCGGACACCACCTGACTGAACATACAGTAGGCCAACACACTGGCAGGAATGACAAGTGGCACCCACTGAAATCTAAAATGAAAGTTGTTCCGAATATATTGAAGATACCAGTGAGGTATGTGCACTGTGTGTTTGATTGTACATGTTGGTATATCGTGTTTACGTCCATTTATCAGCTATGACCCTTGAAATATTTTGCTTTTGTATGTAACATGTCAATGGACACAATCATATGTCAATGCTATTTATTAATTCATTAAATTGCTTGTTTATAGTGCTACACATTTATGATTTTCTATGCTAGGGCAAATGTAAATTAAATAAGCATGCATATCTATGTAAAAACTGCTGTGTTTGTAATCTACTGTATTGGATACACATGTTTCGTGGGAATCTTCATCTCACTGAAGTGAAGATTCATAATCACAACACACAAGGCAGGACCCCATGTCAGTGAAGTTATTACTGGACACGTTGCTCTGTATTTAGACCTGTATAGAGGAAGGCTTAGGAATGCTGAACCAGTTACTCAACAGTAAAAGCCACACAGAGGGTCCGTTGGATGACACACACACACACACACACACACACACACACACACACACACACACACACATAGATCACTGTCACTGAGAACCTGGTCTCATGTTACTGACTGTTTGTTGAACTGCTGACTTGCCTTGTTGTTGTCGCACTGGTCAATCCCATGTCAAACCATATTATGTTGTGACATCATATGTTAAGGGCAGTATTACTTTTTTTACTACAACCGTCGCTTTTAAAACCGTCGCTTTTAAAAGAAAAAAGGAACATCCTCTCAATCAAATGAGGTGTGCAGGTGCAGGCTGCAGTGACAACATGGCGTCACGTCTCTTCTATGGGCTGACACACTGAACTACTCTATTATGACCTCCTTGCAGATGTAGCCAGCGGACAACCCCATAGTCCAAACTCCTACACTGTCCTCCAACTCCAAGATGGCCGCGGCAGCCGGTGGCCCCTGCCTTGTCTCCGGCCCGGGTACCAAAGTATCGGAGAGCTCCCGCCAAGCTCTGGGGTCATCTGATCCGGGCGCTACTCTCCCTAACGACTCTGCATTAATGAACCACTGCAAGCAGCCAAAAACACAGGGGCGCACAGGGATGGCAGTGTATAAAGCGTGTGCCCGAAATGACTCCCACATGCTCCTCCAGATTATACGGCACGGGGTCACGAGTGAGGCGGTCATGGAGGTGGACATCAACGGATGGGTAAATAAATGTACAATGCTCGTATTCATTCACACTGTTTCTGTTAACTGTTAGCCGACAGAGGTTTTCACTTCATTATTTGTTTTCTATACTCTTTTTCAAACAGAATGGCTTAATGCTGGCATGCCGTAAAGGCTTTCTGCATGTTGTGTATGCGCTTCATCACTGCCCCTTCCTGGATGTCAATTTACAAGACAACGAAGGCAACACCGCATTGATGATTGCATCACAAGCAGGTATGTCCCTTCGAGGCAAAATTTGACAATTCAGCTTCAACTGCTTTTACCACGCCTAACAGCGTACCAACCAGGTAGGGGGCTGGGGACACTGGGGATCGAACCGAGTACCTTTTGGCTGGGAGTCAAACACTCTTAACACTGACATGCCCCTTTGAACTCTGAACTGTACTTCCTTGCTGCTTTGCAGGTTATGTGAGCTCAGTGATGTATCTCCTGAACTACTACCCAGGCGTTGACACTGAAATAAAGGATTGCCGAGGGTTCACAGCTCTCATCAAGGCTGCGATGAAAGGCCGCAATGACATCGTGGCCATCCTGATCATGGCCGGTACGTATGGTTCCTCCTCTAACTCGTCCAACACATGCACACCATATATAGCGATGATGAATTGGCCTTGTTCCCTGCTTGACTCTGCTAGTCTGGTAGCCACTAGCTCTTCTTGTTCCCATTGAAGGAGGGATGTCAGGGATTTGGAAGGACATTAGTGCCCTAAGCCGTCTCTTGGCTAATCTCAGACTGAGTAGTTGGTTGGACAGATTGGCCGTTTCAAGTGCTGTTTTCAATATCGGCACATTGTAATTCTTCTATGGATTGGTATGTTTTGATCTACACGATGACCCATTTGTGTATGTTTTGCCATGATAAAATGAAGGTGTAAACAGAAGCAGTGATCATAACCTACTTATAACACTTAACCCCCCCCCCCCCCCCCTACCCTCTTTCTCACTCTACCTTCTCACTTTGCAGGGGCTGACGTACACGCAGTGGACTCCACTAAGGGTAAATGCGCTGAGGAATGGGCACAGACAACGGGACGTCATGACACTTTACACCGAATTCAGCGTCTGATGCGGCGGCCCAGAGCCGAGCAGTGCTGTGAGAGTTACGCCCCAGATTGGTCGGGGCTCCTGGCTAAAGTCATGGCCGACAAGGCCGCCAGGGAGAAATTTACCCAGCGCATCAAACACACCTTTGGCTGCAGAGCCCCGCAGGAACCGCAGGACGACGGAGCCCTGGACCTCATGGTGCGCATGACCAGCGGCATCCACAGCCCCCTGATCGTCACTGGATGCCAGCCGCTCAGCCCCAGCAGCCCCCCGGAGGCAGGGAAGCGACGCCTGGCTGTTGCGGAGCTAGTGCGGATACACACAGACAAGGTGCTAAGGAGCAGCACCGTGAGCCACAGCCATGGCTCCGAGTCCTCCGAGGCTTCCTGCAGCCACTCGGAGGTGCTACCTTCCATTTCCTGTTGTGCTGAGGGCAAGCGGCGTGGCAGCATCCTGTCGCTGGCCTCCACCAGGGTCAGCCCCCTCCTCCCCTGCGGCCTGGCCAGGAGGAACAGCGTGTCCCCCTCCTGCTGCATCCCCGACATTAACGTCAGCGGGTCTGGGGAAGAAACGCCAAGGAGGGAAAACCAGACAATGAACCAATATGGGTACTTGGAGCCACCCACGTGGAAGCATAACAAGAGGAAAAAAGAGAAGAAGAAACCAGAGGACAAGTCGAAAAAGGATAAGGAATAAAAAAGTAAAGTCAAGACAATGTAAAATGTGATAAGAGGTGAAAAGGTGATAAGATAAGATAAATAAGATGAACTGCCGAAGTATTTAAGTAATATCCATCAAAACAGTACCAAAGCACAATACAGTGTGTTTTAAATGTCAATGTCGCTATTGCCAATATTTATTTACGGACACAAATGGTTATTCTACTAAAAATGTGATGTGTTTCCTTAATAAGAAAAAGCTGTGCCACCAAAATCCATTTTGCACATTTTAGATGTTAAAGGAATATGTGAACCATTATTTTCATATGTGAGTAAAGTGTTTTAGTTTAATTTAGCTGAAGATATGATTTATTCAATGTAAGTATTCTATGATTGCACTCTCACAAAACCATTTATTTTCATTATTTATTTATTTATTTGTAATTAAGTATTTTCACACCGAAATCTGTACTCTTGTATTTTTGTCTGCTTCAAATTATGTTTATAAGTCAAGTAGGCTAAAAGCCTCTTTTTCCTGTCAAGTCATCAAAGAAAACTTGAATAAAGGTGCATTTATAATGGAGCTAGTATTATTATAGTATAATGGGGCTATTAGTATTATTATAGTATAATGAGGCTATTAGTGGTGAAACAAAGTTATTGTTTCAGCTCAGCATGACATAATAGAGGAAAATGTTAATTTCTCATAAAATGCTATGAATGCACACACACACACACACACACACACACACACACACACACACACACACACACACACACACACACACACACACACACACACATAATTGACCTAATAAATGCGAATAACCCGAGAAAAGTAACAAACAATCTGGTATAAACAGAAACAGAAAGGAAACAGAAAGGTCAAATCCATGTGGAAGAAAAGTTTATAAAAGTTGATAGGTGTCATAGGCTATAATTAGCCTACGCAGAGCAAAACAAGGTGCTTCACACACAATACACATAAATACAAGGAGAAATAAAAAATATACAGTTAATAAAATGAGCACATTGGAGAACATTGGAGAAAATCTTGAAACAATTTTTTTTTTACAAGTTTGTAACATGCACTCGTTTATTGTCGTGTTAGGCTACTTGTACGTTGTCTGTGTCACTCGCATGTCCTTAACGCACCGCAACTCCGCACCATGCGATCCTAACGTTAAAAAACACAGTTCTTTCAACACGACCTACATCTTGTGCGTGTGTCAACACGCCTCTTCCCCCCCCCCCCCGCCGACGACGACGACGACATGCTCCGTGTATCCGTCAGTCTACTGCTGCCTGCTGGCAGAGCATGTAAGGCCAAGCCAGTGCAGTGTGACTGTGGCTGCCATCACACACACACACACACACACACACTGCCAGCGCTGGGAAATAACAAACAGACGAATGACATGCATTGGGAATTCGTCGATCATGGCTAATACACGTGTCCTGTTAGCAGCCGTTGTCCACGCGGTCTTGTGGGGGGTCTGTGAGCGTGAGTATCTTCTTTGTGTTCAACGTTTCCAACCGCCGCCCGCCGTCGGTCACAATATGGCGCACGGCTTCCGAGCTAACATGGGCTAACAAGTTAGCTAGCGGGGGGGGGGAGACAAATAAACAAATCGCCAGAAAAAGAAGAAAAAACAAACTAGGTCATCAGTTATTGTCGTAACATAATTATATATATGGTGTGTGTTTCGCCGTGACTCGTGTGTGTCTTTTTAATGTACGTCTGAAGCTAAATGTATCGTTGTCCCAGGCGGTGAAGCTCGTTGAGCGGTCACTTCCTACCGAAACATGTCCACTTGCATGTCGGTCTCAAAACAACCCGTGTGGGGGGATATATAAGGTGTAACATAGCTAATGTGGGACATTGAGTAACTAAATATTAGCAGTATGTTGTCAACTTCTGTGTCAACTCGACTAAATGTGGTGGTGTTTGTCAACAGACCCGACAACGACATTTTGGTGGTGTCATGAGTCTTAAGCTCCCTATCGTTTTGTGTTGTTGTTGTTGTTGTTGTTGTTGTTGTTATTATGATATGATGATGATGATGATGATGACAAACCCAATCATAGATCGAATTTGAGAACCTTCTCGCCTATCTGTAGTCAGCAACATTTCGACCGGTTCATTTTATTAAAGGCTGTTTCTTCAGTGTGTTGTTGACCCAGCTCTCTCAGTGAACGCCTCTGTTGAGTCAGATGTGTAATCCTGTGATGATGTAATTGGTCGTAAATGCTTCTTATTGGAAATTGTTTTATTTTAAAACCAAAAACCATCTGATTAGTATACAAAGTGCTTGCATTGTAGGCCTATTCATTGCCTTTATTCGATTTTTATATAAAGATGTATACATTGTATATAGTCTGTAGTCTTATTATTGTGTCATTCTTTGTAGGCCTATTAAAGGCCTTTATCTCAAAGTTATTTTGTTACTTTTTACAAGATCATCCTTTGTGTATAACATGATACAATGTTGAATACATCCAACATTATTTCACGTTCATGTTCTCTTGGTTTATTTGAAGCACAGCTTAGGATAAAGAACACTTGAGATAGATAGATAGATAGATAGATCGATCGATAGATAGATAGATAGATAGATAGATAAATAGATAGATACTTCATTTAGGACATTGAAGTTTTCAAGTAGCAGCAGACAACAGAAGACAAGATAAAATAAGATAAGCAAAATAGTAGTCAGAAAATGCTATGCTACACATTAGAGGATAAAAGATTAACAATAAAATGACAGGGCACACCTATACACACATATTGTTCATTGGGAAACATTGCACTGTTTTTATGGGTTCCTTTTGGGTGTACCTAGTTGGATTAATGTCCTCATGGGTGGCTGCCAGTGCTGTAGAGGTGGATAGACTTGCCTCTCCTCAAATTCATGTGAAGTATGTAGAAAGCTTGTTTTAACTGATTTGGTCAATTGATTTACCACGACAAGTCATTGGGAACAATGGTTAAATACATTTATCTTGGATTTCAAGTCATGTTTAATGTAAATGTATGTCACATACATATTTTAGAATTGGCTGCCTCTGTTGATTTAAATATTATGTTTCATCAACATGCCTAAAAATTGTTTTTGGCACGCAGGCAGGATATGTGTAGGTGTGCTGGTTGCCTTAACTGTTGCTGCTCCAACAAAAGATAGCTGACACAATATAATTTGGTTCAGATGGCTGTCAGTGCACTGTACAGATTGGCTGTTAATTATCAATTTCATTATTGTTTTTTGGGTTTCATGTTGCTCCAGTCACAGGCCAAGTAACCTAATGGCAACTGCCCATAGCAGTTATATAGTATATACTGTATATATGGAGCTATTCCAGACTGTTTTATCAAGAGATATAGAACTGTTTTTTGGATTTTAGCCTATATGGTTTTTGAAAGAGTTGTTTTTGTTCTGTGATTGCCCTCTACTGGCCTAGGACTTGTTGTTGTGCACAATTTAGAAATGATCTAGATTCGTAGCCCTGTTTGTCTTATTGTATGGCGGCCTTCATGTTTTGTTCATTCATTTTCAAGAGTTCAGCCCTCTTCATCATTGTGTATCTATCACTCCTCAATGCAGCTCTTTGGTGCAACTGCACCACCATTCCGTGCAGGAAGACCAGCCTTCTGTGTGAGACGGACGGGGCCTGCATGACCTCCACTTCCTTTCTTGATGGCCAGGAGCAGCACGTCCGCGCCTGCATCACCCAAGATGACTTGGTGCCCCCTGGACAGCCGTTCTTCTGCCTGGGTGCTGCGGGTCTGCTCAATATCTACTGCTGCTACACAGACTACTGCAACCGCATTGACCTCCAAGTACCCTCTGGTGAGAGCTCTGGGTGTTTATTCAAACTTGATTACATCAGGTGTCCTTGTTGACCTTGTTGACTAACAAGAACAATACCGGTAACACGATAACAAAGGAATGGGGTCAAGGACATTGTCCAGACCAGAGGGTGAATGACGGGTACTCCACATATGAGTTCTCTCTGATCACCTTTCTCTCCTCCTCCTCCTCCTCCTCCTCTTCAGCAACGACTCGGTCGGGGCTGGAGGCGGGCGTGGAACCAGCGGGGTGGGGTCCGGTGGAGCTGATGGCGGTGATCGCGGGGCCGGTGTTCCTGCTGTGCGTGCTGCTGATGGTGGGCGTGTTCATCTTCCAGTACCACCAGAGGGCCTACAGCCACAGGCAGAGGCTGGAGGTAGAGGACACCTCCTGTGACCACCTCTACCTGGCCAAGGACAAGACGCTGCAGGATCTCATTTACGATATGTCCACCTCTGGCTCCGGGTCAGGTCAGTGCATAGCATCGTAACGTAGCAGAGGCCTACGCTTCTGCTCTTAACACGATTGAATGCCCTTTAGGTCATATAGTTATTATTTGATTCACTGTTTGTCTTGTTGTTTTTATATTATCTGACTTTTGTTCACCCAACGCCTTTTATGTACCATGTCTACTTGTGCTTCTGGTTCTGGATTCTGATGTTGTTTTGTTTCCTGCCCGGGTCTTGACTGCATGTGCAGGCCTGCCACTGTTTGTCCAGCGGACGGTGGCCAGGACCATCGTGCTACAGGAGATTATCGGGAAGGGCCGTTTCGGGGAGGTGTGGCGTGGCCGCTGGAGGGGCGGGGATGTGGCCGTGAAGATCTTCTCATCCAGAGAGGAGCGGTCCTGGTTCCGCGAGGCGGAGATCTACCAGACCATAATGCTCCGCCACGACAACATCCTGGGCTTCATAGCGGCCGATAACAAAGGTAGTTACACTTTTAGTATCTCAATATATACAATGTACACTCAGAGTATCTAAATATATACAATGTACACTCAGAGTATCTCAATATATACAATATATACTCAGGGTATCTCAATATATACTCAGTGTCTCAATATATACAATATACTCTCAGGGTATCTCAATATATACAATATATAAGTCTGATTTCACCAATGACTACCTTTTTTTCTATTCTTAATTATGATTCATTATCCAAATTCTATGTCCTGTTTTTTTTTCCACCACTTTCTCCAATTGCTAAGATAATGGCACATGGACCCAGCTGTGGTTGGTGTCAGACTACCACGAACACGGCTCCCTGTTTGACTACTTGAACCGCTACTCTGTCACCATTGAGGGCATGATCAAACTGGCATTGTCTGCAGCCAGTGGACTGGCCCATCTGCACATGGAGATTCTAGGAACTCAAGGTTGAGTGTATACGTCATTGTTTAGCATAAGGCGAATAGAGCTAACGATGAAGCTAAGCCATTATAACTGTTGCCTTTTAACAGCAGGGGTTCGGGGTAATAGCTAGGGGTGTGAATCTTTTGGTATCTCACGATTCGATTCTTGGGGTCACGATTCGATTCAAAATCGATTCTCGATTCAAAATACTCGATACTATTTTTGGAAATGTGTCTGAATTATGGACAGACCTGAAGTGACAGAAGTATTATTAAATGAAACACGTCTGGTTTCGTCTCTCTCAATAGGAAAACCCGGCATCGCTCACAGAGATCTCAAGTCCAAGAACATCCTGGTGAAGAAGAACTGCACCTGCGCCATTGCTGACCTGGGTTTGGCAGTGCGCCACGACTCCAGTACAGACACCATTGACATTGCCCCTAACCAGAGAGTGGGCACTAAAAGGTCTGAATATTCATCTCCAACCTGAGACGCATAGAACGGTTTCCACTGGCTGCCAATAGAGGCATGATGTGTTGTCCATGTTTGCCTTTATAAGGACCGGGGTTTGTCTGTGTGTCACTCAGGTACATGGCTCCGGAGGTTCTGGATGAGAGCATCAATATGATGCACTTTGACTCGTTCAAATGTGCCGACATCTACGCTCTGGGGCTGGTCTACTGGGAGATCGCACGCCGATGTAACAGTGGAGGTGAGGGCTTCCTAATCCCTAGTTTGTGGGTGACACTGGTGTTGGAAACACTGGTGTGGGTGATTTAATCCTTGACTCGGTCTCACCAGGGGTCCACGAGGAGTACCAGCTGCCCTACTTCGACCTGGTTCCTTCTGACCCATCCATAGAGGAGATGAGGAAGGTGGTGTGTGACCAAAAACTTCGACCCAACATCCCCAATTGGTGGCAGAGTTATGAGGTATGGAAATGTAAAGGACTGATTTAAAATACGTCAGTGACGCCTGTTTGTTGGCTCACCGGTTTGAAAGTATTTATTGAACTTCTAGCTACACTGCATTTGCAAATTATTTAAAAATATGATATAAACTTCCTGTATCCCATTCTTTTAACTCCTTCGTCTCCGATGGTGGATCCAGGCCCTGCGTGTTATGGGCAAGATCATGAGGGAGTGTTTGTACTCCAACGGAGCTGCCCGGCTCACAGCCCTGCGGATCAAAAAGACCCTGTCCCAGCTTAGCGTTCAGGAAGACATTAAAATCTGAGCTCAGCGAACACAGCACTAAGGATCGCTTACAATCTGGCGGAAGGACAGATTCCTGCTCACCCTACGGGACGCAGTAGCGGGGAAACAGGCGAGCCTTTGGAAAGAAAGCTGAAAGCGAAAGTGAAAGCCAGTGGCTCTGTAAATTTTCACTCGATAAACACTCCTGCCAGTTCTGAAGCCCTTCAAATGGAGTTTCTTGAAGCCCTACCTCGTTTACCCGGCCAAACTACTGAATGCACCTCCTGTCCCATCCTGCCCTGTACGCCTCTTACTAACAAGACTGCAGGCTCCCACAAACATTTTTCTTTTACACAAATACACTGTACAAAAGTATGCAATGGATAACAGGATGTGTAAATAATATCATTTTCTTTTTAATAATCCACCCACCCCGGCCCTTTTAAAACAGCTCACTTTAACCCATTTCAGCTTTTTCAAGTGAGGTCATCGTGTGTGTTTCATTGTAATTCTCATCGGTTCCTTTCGATCTCTTCTACATTAGACAGGCGCACGTTTCATTAGCAACACACTGGATAGCTTATTAAATAATCAAATTCTGCTCGGCAACAGGTTTCCACTGGATGCTATTTACCCTGTTGGCATGTGCAATGTGGTTGAGCCTACCAGTGTATCTGCTGACCCCAGGTCTGTCGCTAGGGTCTTATCAGGTCCAAGCACTGCCTGTTCGCACTTGTGATAATGTGCCCAGGGCCTCTTGCCATAAATCGTTGTGATCCTCAGGTGTCTAGACTACTTTCTGATCCACAACCTTGCTTTGTCTTACATGTCAAAACCAAAAACTATAAACTATAAATCAAACAGACCCGAGTTGAAAGAAAAAAAACGAGACGCATGGTAGCATAGCACTGGCTGCTCACAGCCATGTCAAGGACGCGATATGTCTCGTCATTCAACGTAAAGAGAGACGCTCTCTTAACCTACTGTTACTATATAAACATTACCCCGAAGAGAGGGTAGGAAAATATCCACTCCTGATTAGATGTACCCTTTTGCCATATTTAACACACTCCAGTAAGTTAAAGAAACTAGACTGTTTACTTTATGTTCTCTGAGCACATGCCTGTGTTTCAGCTTGAGGCACGAAAACCATACATGCTGTACATAGATTATGTATATATTCAATTCATGATTTGATGGTCCTTTGGTATTGAGATCACGTGGTGGATCCTGGATCCTTTGAAAAATGTATTGTTGCTATCCTTAACCGATTGATGCACCGATGTACTTTTGTGACAACCTCCGACACCACTGCATTTAGTCACTGCTGAAGACGTTTGTTGCTTATGTTTTTGACCATCCATCAATCCATGTTATTCCAGTTCCCATCCACCACACAATACCTCGCCGTGTTCAAACAGTTAGTATGTCTTTTTTTTTTTCCTTTCTTTGGTGAACTGTGGTAAACAGAAAAAAGGTACTGCTGATGTAAAGTCTTTCGCATATTATTTATATTCTGTCCTCATGCTGTGAGTTCTTGTGAAATACTTTAAAGGTGCACACGAACCTGACGGTCACAGATTGACGTTCAGAAGTTCTCTTACTGCAACACTGGCCAGTGTTTATTCAAGATTGCGTCGCTGAAAGATGAGAATGTTTATATAAACCATGCCTATCGGTTGTATTACTCTGAATCATGCAGCAGTCTTGATTAGATGTTGTAAGAAGATCTGATATTTCTTACAAGTCCTTCGGAAAATATGTTTGTGTAGCACTAACTGTAACCTTATTTGTGAAACCTAACTACTACTGAATCATCTCATCGGTGTCTCACATGAACTAGTATTTATTTGTTAGAATGTCATGCTTTACCTGCACTGTGTTTTGTTTATTTGCACACACATTTTTAGAGGTATAGTCAGTGGCTAATGCACTTGTTTTAGCTGGGAAAGGCTCTCCTGTTCTAGTAAATGTCAAAATTATCCATACCCAAATGTGTAAAATTAAAACATGTCTTGCCTAACAACTTACGTGGTTTATCTTTTTAAATAATATTTTAAGTACACTTAAAGATAAGCAATGAGATGAGATACTATTCATATTACTCGAAAACCAAATGTTTGCTTACACAAATGATTGTGAGATCTACTGAGGCTACACTAGATGTTGTACTTACATTGTAGTATTAAACATAATATATTTGAATTTCCATGAAAAATGAATAAAATGTACTATGGGTTGGCAATTCATTTCCATTTCCTCATATATGGTCAACACAAATCCCTGTCGGTACTTGTTTTGGTTGGTTATTCATTATACTATTTACTGGGTTTGTACCCATTATTAAAGCCTACTTCTAACTGAAAAACATCAACTGAATATCAAATGTTTTGCTTCTGTTTCTCTGAATTGCTACTGTAATGAAAGTTTCATCATGAGCAGTATGGAGGAGTGTTTGTTTCAAATGTATTTTTAGTAGTCAAAACAATTGGCACGGGGTCAACACTCCCATGTTAAAAAGATACTTTTCGCATGTGTGAGAAGACAATCGGGTTATGTTCGACTAGAGGGTGTTTTATTGTATGCTGCTGCTGTCTTGGCAATTTGGTATGGTTGTATTTCACCTATTTCAAAGATGGCAAGTCGACTATGATTCAGCTCCAACTGTAGGATCTGCTAACTGCCTAACTCCATTTAGCAGAGGAAATGCCATCCCTGTTGAGGATGTGTGGAACATTAAGAAGGCAATAACCCCGAATGTCATTCATCAAAGCTGTGCCGAACCCAAGTAGGTGAATCAAGTGCTGACTTGCTTGTTTGATTTTTCTTCCCCTTCAGTCTTCAAACTTTCACCCAAAGGCTGAGAGAAAGATACATTAGTGTAGTGCTATAAAACAGTATATAAACAGTGTACAGCAGCTCACATTCTGTGTGATGTAGAATCTAAGAGTTTAGAAAACAGTGAAGACAACTAGTAGCGCTGACTCAACAGAACAACAGCTATTTATTATCCCAGCTGGACAGGGCAGCTCAGGTGTATTCATTCACCCAACGAGGTAAAGTGCAGCTAAATGATTAGCAGTTTAACGTTCTTAATATTTCACTTATGTTAATGAGCCACTCTATACGACTCATAATCGTAAATCCAGTCAAGTAAAAGAAGAAACAATTAGCAGATAATCCCTTTAATTCCCAGCACTGGGCCTATGACATAGTAATACAAGCCAAGTGTTATTTTACTGCTTCAGCAACAGAGATGAGTTGTGCATGTCATTACAGAAAGAACGGTGGATCTGATATATATATATAAAATATACACATTAGACAAAACAGATTGGTTTAGTCATGATTTAAGCAGACATAAGTGGGACATCATAAAAATCAAATAAATAACCAGTGTCTGTGCATTGAAAGATATCACAAATATAGTCAGAAAAATAGTATCATATTTAAAGGCAAATCTACATATACAATTAATAGACTTCACTTTGAGTACATGATTTGCCATGGGACTGGAGTTTTAAATAAGTAGGCTAGCAGTCAGACTGCACACTAGAATGTGGTCAGTACAATGAGACATAGCTGACAAGCACGACAGGCCTCTAATAATGTTGCTGGAGCTGGGAAACAAGTATGTTCTTCAAGTGTGCTTAACATGATCCTTGCATCCGCTAGATGGGCACCTATGAATTATACCACATACAAAAAATGACAACACCATAAATGCTACCTGAAATGGGTAGTGCTGGTGATTTCCATGTGCTGGCCTATGTCTCGGTACACAAAACAAGTAGAGATTGTTTTTGTCCAGAGTTGTAGCAATATATGTGGTCCAGTATATCACACCACCCTGCAGTGAAAATGTGAAATGAGGTTGGGCCATTCTGAACATCTTGTACATTAGATTTTTTAGTTGCTATTTTTTTGGTGCCTTCTAAATTGGCTTGATTAAAAAGAAGAGGAAAAAACATCCTATACGTCACTCATTGTGGAAATAGTATTGCTGGATTGATAAAAAATTAAGATAATGGAATTCATTGTAAATAGTGCGAGAGCAGGAAATACTCATGTATAAAACATGGGGGACCCTAGAAGTGCTGTGGTAGTTCCTCTCTTATGTCTGTCCCTCCTCTCCCTCGCATAGACACTACAAGAGCCATACACGTTCCCCTGGTTGTAGCCTCAAGAAGTCCCTGCAAAGGAAGATTACATTACTTGCTTGGAAGTGATGTCTTAAGATGTTGATTGTATGCACTCTCCAATTTTGTTTTACTCCTTTGTTAACAAGGTGTGCACACGTGAGGACTCGAGGCCCATATAGACCCAACATGCCTGGAGATGCAGACCCTTACCCTCCTCGCTGCTCGTAAGCACCAGTGCCTGTAGTATGTCTGAGAGGGAGACGATGCCCTTCACCACCTCGCTCTCGTCCACCACCACCAACCTGTGCACCTGCGAGAACAAGAGGAAAGTCCACGAGTCACTAACACAGAACGGACATGAAGTGTGCTTTGTAACGTCAACCTGACAAGACTGTTCACCTCCGCTTCCACCAGTCTGTTGATGATGGCCTGCAGCGTCTCATGTCTGTTGCAGGTCAGCACACCCTCAAAGTACTGAGAGCGGTGCTGCAGGGCTTTGGTCACAGTCACATCCAGGTTGTTATACGTCTTCTCGGCTGCGAGATTCTGGGGGGGGAGATGGTTGAATGGAGAATAGTTGACTTCACCGGAGCTTACCACAGACCAGACTTGGTAGATTATTACAGTTTAATAATCTACAGTAATAATTATATTATTAGTATAGTTTTGTAGATTATTAGGAGTGACATTAAAACTATGATAGTTCATCTTTAACACACACACACACACACACTTAAGCTTCACAGGAAATGTTCAGTGTCAATAAGTCATCGGAAATGACTTATTTCTCATGACTGAGAAAGCCCTTGTAATATCCTCATAAGACATTCCCCCACTACAAAGGTGGCTGTTCATCATGCCATGGCAAGGGCATAGCATTATAGAATACTTACTATGACATCAAATTTCGAGTAAATGTCCACCACTCGACCTGGAGACAAGGGAACAGCACATCAGCAGAGAGTGAAAACAACACGTGACCCTTGATTGAGAAGGGAGGCCGTCATGGTGGCCTTTGTCCTCACATACCTTTGTCGTCCACAACAGGTAGGGCCGATACTCTCTGCTCAACAAAGATGCCCAGTGCTGTGTACAGGGGTGTGTCTGCCCGCACCACCGCTATGTTCTGGAATGTTCCGATGTTCAGTTCCTCTAAGGTTTTGTCTAAAAAAGCTGGTATGGGCATCTCCGATATCTAGCAAGCATAAGATGGACACCACATACATTATAAAGTATCCCACCATCTTTATTGTAACTAATCAAACACTGAGATGCTGAGAAGAAATTGAATCTACTAAGCTGGACAGGGGGCAGTGAAAAACACTCACAAAAAGCTTGAGGAACTTCAGGATCCTCTTGTGTGTGAGAATATAAAGTGTATTCCCTGTCAAAGGGTCAATCACCGGTAACCTGTGGATTTTGTTCTTCAGCAGAGATGATACTGCATCATACAAGCTGGGAGAGAATAGAGAATATTGTTATAAAAGACAGTAAATGTCACATGCAGGAAAAGGATGAAGAATAGATAAATTAAGATAAATACCTAGCATTGGGTGATATGCTGACAAGGGGTTTGAAAGAGTCTTGAAGATACAGTTCTGTAATTACAGAGTAAAAAATCTGATTGTATGCCCATAATTATACTGAACAGCCAGATATGCATAGTTTGTTTGAGAAATAATTTACCTCTCCAGGTCTCAATTTTGTGCTCTTCCAGCTCATATATCTGGACCTTAAAAGGAACAACAAAAAGGTAAATGTACAATTCATAATTGCATTATTAGTAAAACACTCAAAACAAACCATTTAGTGGTCCTAGTCTTACCAAAGGAGACTTGTAGTAGCGATGCAATATGTTGATGAAGTCTGTGATAGTGAGCATACCTGCATGTATAAAGAGAAATGCAAGTCAATTTGTAACTTTAGCCTAAAAGTATTGTATCAGATTTGTTTTGTTTTCAAGTAGACCATAAATTATTTCAAAAAAAGGTCACGGACATACATTTTGACACAGATCCAAAACACAGCCTGCACTTCATTGACAATTAAATCATCATCATCAGTAAATTGTTGTGCATTTGTAATTATACTAACAACATCATTGCATAATATTTTGCAGCCTTATTTGTGCAATCAGGCTGGAGCAAGTTTATTTCACTGGAGCAAAATTACCGGTAGGGAGCGACCCATCAATAATTTACTACAAATGAGTCAACCAAAAGTAGTTATCCGGGCTCTGCAGCAGGACGTTATATAAAATAAATAAAAAAGGCAAGCAAATTCCTCACCCACAAAGCACTGCTTCTTGCTATCCCACAGGGGTGCAGCTCTCACACCATTTGAAACAAGTGCAAAAAATGCCTTCTTGACCTGCAAAAAAAACAAAAAAAAAACATTGCCATGAACTACCCAACTGAAAACAAGGATCCATACAATAGAGATGCAAGTAATAACTCACTTGAATCCATACAATAGAGATGCAAGTAATAACTCACTTGAATCCATACAATAGAGATGCAAGTAATAACTCACTTGAAGCGACGTGTCGAACACCACCAACTTGGAGCTGGTAGGCACCAGGTCATAGCACCGGTGGGACTTCATAAACCGGGTGTACACGTTATGCTCTGGATCTGGATCAAAGAAGTACAGGATTTCAGTCATGACATCGACAGTACATTGTGTAGCCCCCCACACTTTAAGAAACACGTGTAATGTAGTGAAGCACAAGTCTAAATAATACCATCCACGACTTGCTCCTTCTTGCTGTCCAGATCATCGAGGGGAGCTGGGATCTAAAGAAGGTGTCCCACAGTTAGACAGTACGTTACAACGCACTAATCACTACACTTATAACAACGAGACGTGACCAAAGTAAGCGGTATTTATTCATAAGTTGTACATATTGGTAGGTTAGTTGGAGGACATTATCCCATGTTGTCTTCTCAGAGTGTGGCTAGCCGCGGCTAGCGGCCCCTTCGCGTTGCACAATGTTTACGGTAGACTGATCGAGTTGTCGTGAAGCTACCGTCAAGCTCAGTGAAATAAGGTCGGGGACTCACACACTCCATGTTCCCTCCAGCGCCTTCGCCTCCAGAATTCACTTGGTCCCAATTCGGTGCAACGTTAGGATCGCAAAAAAAACTCTCGATCTTCTTTTTTTTAAAGAGTTTTCAAACTTCAGCTCCTTTAGGTATAGGCGCTTTGGCTAGCATGAACGTGCACACACGCACGTACGACACACGCGTCCAGGACGCAGCCAATAGCGAAGCAGCACGGTCATCTTGCTTCCGCGTCATTACAGTTTGTAAAAAAAACAAAAACATGAGTATGCTGCGTTCGTGTTTAACTCGGAGGTCGGAAATTCTGGCATCCCTACTGGAAAAATCGAATAAAACGGCGTACGATTTCTCTCGAACTGGAGGTTCTGTGGCTGTTTATTATATATTATTAAAATGCAGTTGTCTGTCTTGGGTATGCAGCTTGCTGTTTGTTATTTGGCCTAAAGTCTCCCGGAGGATCCTTCAGTCCTTCTACTCTGGAGCTGTAGAGAGCATCCTGACAGGAAGCTTCACTGCCTGGTTTGGCAATAGCTCCGCTCAGGATAAGAAGGCCCTGCAGAGAGTAGTGCGTTCGGCTGAACGCACTACTATTGGAACTACACTCCCCACCCTGCAGGACTTATACACCAGGAGGTGCAGAACCAGAGCCTGCAGGATCATGAAGGATCCTCACCACCCCAACAACGGACTGTGGTCAGGCAAGCGCCTCCGTAGTCACGCTGCCAAAACAGAGAGACTGAGACGGAGTTTCTTCCCTCAGGCCATCAGGACTGTGAACTCTGACCTCACCAGGGCCCCCACCTAGACCCACACACTCCCCCTCTTATGCGCACACGCACACACACACACACACACACACACACACACACAGGTAATGACCACATCATTTATATCATATGTACATACACACAATTTCTTATATTTATATTTTGTTAGTGCT
>OOFB01016963.1:0-13447 GCA_900323305.1 Trachyrincus murrayi | reverse complement strand
TGTGTGTGTGTATATATGTGTATATATGTGTATATATATATATATATATATATATAAATGTGTGTGTGTGTGTGTGTGTGTGTGTGTGTGTGTGTGTGTGTGTGTGTGTGTGTGTGTGTGTGTGTGTGGCATCCAACATTAAACTGGCACCAACACTAGCTTCTTGACCAGGGCTTGGTTTCTTCTGCTGTTCTTGCATCTTTTACATTCAAAAGGCAGTTAACCGGCAGAAACGCAAAGCACATTTATTAGCCGACGTATCTCCTGGAACTATAAACATTAGTGATCAATTTGAATAGATAGTGAACCCTATATACGATGAACCCTTGTGGAAACATGAGCAAAACAAGGTCATATAGATAAGAACTGCGATGATCGTGACAATTAGTTTGAATTGCTGTCTCAGGTTGCTAACATCTGATTGAAATGCGTTAATAACGTGAATAATAACTGAATGTGACCACATGACCACAGCTTTATAACCTTATTTGTCTGCTTTGACAAATGATCTGTTCCATACATGTTGAAAATTACAAAGTTATGCCAAGGCACTGTTCCATCAGTGTCATGATGGATTGTCATAATGTGAATGAAAAGGTATGAAGTAACACCACAGCAATCCCGCAGATTAAGGTCTGTCCTCTAGAGGGCAACAGCCCAGAAGTGACCGTCTTCTGCCATTTTTTTATTTTAGTCTGCCAAGATTTTCAACTACGCGGGCTGGAGAAGAACCTGCAACTTCTTCTTCACTGTGTTCGCTGCAGTCTTCATCGTGACCCGCCTGGTCATCCTCCCCTTCTGGTGAGAAGAGCACCTTCACTACTTTTATTCATATGCCTTTTTTTTGTGATTTATTTGTGGTGTCTCTCGGATGCCCGAGGAGCCTCCCACATCCGAAGAGAAAGAACAGTAACATTATCTAGTAGCTGCCAATAATCAGGCGTAGCATCACAGGGCCCTTTGTCTCGTATTGTCAATGGGCTGTTTGACTGGCCCATGTCGGCCGGTTCTGACCGGACCTCTCTGTTCCGACCAGGATCATACACACGACGTGGGTGTACCCCCTCACCCTCTACGCCCCCTTCTTCGGCTTCTACTTCTTCAACGGCCTGCTGGTCGTGCTGCAGTGTCTGCACGTCTTCTGGGCCATCCTCATCCTGCGTATGGTCGTCAAGTTCTTGCCGGGAAACGTGAGCAATGCTGCCTTTTGAATTGAATAGTTATAGTTAAATATGTACATTACATGGTGTGTTCATTTTGTACATAAAGCCACGCCTAACTATCGATATATATATATATATATATATATATATATATATATATATATATATATATATATATATATATATATATATATATATATATATATAGTGCAGCTCTTGAGAAGATTAGTATTTATTATTTAGCCTGCTTAGTATTTACCAAATGTAGTATACTAACCCATAGAGTCAAACACATTTTTTAACTTTGATTTGCTTTGTGAGTGTTGACGACGGATCGGGTTACACTGAGATGAACTCTGGACTATCTGGACTGGTGTATATTCATGGTTGCATATCCAACATGTTCGCTTCTGGTTGATATTAAACACTGGTCAACTCTGGTCATTCATTGATTGATTCCCCGAACCAATCAGGGAAGCAATGCCCTGATTGGTTCGGTACAGAGGCAGTCGACTGAAAACAGATATTCTCACAGAGCATAAATCTTAACCTACAGCACCTTTTAAAATCGTTTTCAAAATGAAAAACGTTAGTAATGTGTGTTGGAACAGATGCTCGTCTCAAACATTATGTCCATTGACAGTCCATGTGCAAGTAGAAAGCGGACCGCCTGCACGTGTGGTGAACGTTACCAATCCTAATCCCCTCTTCGTCCACCACAGCACATCGTGGCGGATGAGAGGAGCGACCACGAGGAGAGCGAGACGGAAGACGAGGACCACGCCAGGAAGGAAAAGTCCAAGAACGGCCACGCACAAAACGGCCACACGCTACTGAACAACAACCACGGCAAGATGGAGTGACCCGGCTCCGGCGAGGAGCGGAGGAGAAGGACACATCGGAATGGAATGAAGATGGCGCCTAAACATCAAGACTGCAATTGAAGGCCAAAGATCGGGAGAAATGGTTTGTGTGCAACGGTCAGGCATGCATTCTCCCCCCCCCCCCCCCCCAACCACACACACACACACAGAAACATTTACCCCCAAAACCCAACCTGCAACACTCTGATGTCCATGATGCTAACGAGTAACCTACTGAGTTCCACATGCTCCTTTTGTTGTTTAGAAAAGCCATGCGGTCCATCGTAACTACTCCGTAAAATCACAGTAAATTAAAACAAGGACATGAATGAGAGCGTATTCGGCTGCAGCGGAAAGTGAGTAGCGGCAAAAAAAGACTGTCAAAGAATTGGTTTCTTTATGGTTGTAACATAGTGTTTTATGTTATCAAAACTCTCCTGCCCCGAGGGTGTCCTCAACTGCCCCAGTCTGTCCAGTCCCCCCCCCCTCGTTCTCAGTCACTGACGGCGGGGGCTTTTTACGGTCCTAAAAACATTTCTGCTGCCTTCCTCAGTCCGTTTGACTCCCGTTTCTTAAGCGTAGTGAAAGTGAGTGTGAATAAGACTTAAGTAGAGCGAATAAGATGAGTGTGATGCTAGTTTCCCTCAACCCACCACAGTGTAGTAACACTGCCATGAAACGATGAGGTACTGTCTGTCTGAGGACCATCAATACGTGTAGCTGGGTGATTTACCGAAACCAGAGCAGGTATATTGTATAAGTCAATTAATCTAGATGCAACTTGCCGTCAAATTTTTTTTTTTGTTCTTTGCCAGGAGAACAGTTGCTTCACTTGTTACCAATGTTTTCAAACAGGAATTAGCCAGTGTTGATAAAATATATATATATATATATATATATATTTTTTTTTTTTCCAATCATCCATAAAAATAAGTGTCCATGTTAATTGATGAGATTGTTTTAATTGTTTCAAAAGGTGAGCAAAGTGAGAGCGCGCTACGTTAGCTTAGCGAGCGCTACGTTAGCATAGCGATGTGTGTTGGAATTGATGTGTGGATGCTTGTCTTTTTGGGAAGCGCAAAGTCAACAGCTTGAGAGCATTTTTTAAATCATTTTATTTTTGTTTATTGTTGTCTTAGTTGTATGATTTTATTACTTTTGTATGTTGTAACTTGCTTTAAATCCAGTCAACTAAACAATTCAGAGTAAACTGTTCTTCATAATCAATAATCAGTTATTCTTTATTGAAATGTCCAATTGTCTTTTCTTTTTTTTTAATCAGTGTTAATTTGCCTTTCCATCCAAAGAAGCACTTTACGGGTTTCCTTTTTGTGGATCAAATTTGACATAGTATACAAATGACCATGTTTAATAACACCATGTGATTCTAACTCAAACCAGATCCACTCTTAGTTTAGACTGGGCTGGATTATGATTTAAGTTTACAGTTTTTGTTTTCATATTTATTTTGTTCCTTAATGTTAACGTCACAACATACTATTTTTCTCTTGCTGCAATTCTGTTTAAGACAGGCTTAAATCTTAAAACTAAAACTAAAATGTAAGCAAAATATTTTGTACACGTCCGTAGTCATTTGCAAGTGCCTTTAGCTTGGTTTAAAGCTTTATGTGTTAAAAGAAATTGAGATTGTATAGAGATTTCTCTAATCGAAATCAGTCTTGGAAATGTTTTCTATTAAATCTGATATCCTAACTTGTCACACACACTTTGCACTGTAATGCCATGGCCCAATTGTAATATTTGTTTGCCAATACCTGCAATGACCCAATGTGTGTTTAAATGTGGCTCTCAAAACTTATCTTCTGCAATAGTGTTTTTATTTTGTATTTTGCCATGTGGCCGACTTATAAGATAAACAATATTGTAGATAACATTTTTGCCTCGGTTCATTCTTTTGTCTGTTATCAAAGGTACGTTTATTTTTTCTGTTATCAAGACTGCGATGTGATTGTTTGGAAAGCACTGCTATTGTTTTCGACTCGGTTAAGTTGCATCGACCTGTAGGTGTGTAAAATTATATTACAAGTAATGGGTAACGATGTAGAAAAAAGTACAAGGAAAGGTTGCTTGCTTTATTTGTTTCTTGTATTTTGTGGTGGTTGTTTGATTAGTTGGAATATAAACTGCTTATTAAGTTTTGTTGGTTTATGCTGCCTGTTAAACTAGTTTAACACTCACTTTTCTTTAAAGCCTTGATGATACATATGCCTCCAGCAATAACAACAAAACGTCTTCTTGATGCGGCCTGGTGAAGATGGGATTTCATGGTTCAAAAGTGTCATGTGTCCCTTTGTGGTGTCCCTTTGTGACGTCCCTCTGCAAAAACGCAACAAAATAAACATTTCTTCCAGCGGTGGTGTGTATGTTTAACGGCAGGGGACGCGCTAGCCGCGGGGAAGGAAAGCAAACTGTCTCCCACGATAACATCAGACGACCAGTCTTGTGATCACCGTTGGAGATGGGCCCCAATAGTATTTCAGAGCTATTCAATATCTGATGGCAGTCTAATACGTCAATGCATTTTTTAAATCACAGAACTATATACTATTAAAGAAAATACATGTAATGTGCTGATGGAGAATTTGTGACTTTGTTTACGACCGGATAATTGCGTACGGTTGCATATTTGAATATATTCTGTGGTTGAATACCTTCTAGGCAGCCAGAAGTATCCATACTAATATTCTATTATTCATCTCTTCCCCCTCGCTTCTTTTTTCTGTGCCTTTTGGCCGCCACCTAAAATCCCTTCTGGTTAATTGCATATGGTGCGGGATCACTTTACCCAATACCGCCGGCCTCCTCTCTGGCTATTCCTCAACACCGACAGCCAAACCAGCAACAACCTCCATTCTAAATTGGCGGGGTCGATTTCCTTTCTGCTCGCGCCTCCGCAATTTGATTGCTAATGCGTCTCCGATTTCCTTGTCCCGCGGGTGGACTTTCCTTCTCACCCCCACCCAACTCCTGGCTCTGCCCCCCGCCTCCTCACCGCTCCTGCCTCTAAGTCTTTGCCTGCATGGTGCTATGGTTTGCCCTCCTTCATTAGCTGTGTCTTCAACCTTCATGACGAGGGTGTCTCCTAAGGTGGTCTGAATTATGGCTGTGTGAACTACAGTAATGGGTCCCCTCTGACAGCAAGACAAAGGCCAGCCAGGGTGTGTGATTCACTTGTGGACAGTGCGGGTGCCGTTATTCAATTCCTGCTAAAGTATTAATAAAGGTTTTACACGCCAGGGGGAAGTTGACTGGTGTGTACGCAAGGTCCAAGTGCACGTTTGTGAACCCAGGGGCTTGAGCATGTCAGCGAGCACACGGCCGTGCGATGGTATTTTGTGGGCTGCTTGTTTTTCCTTTGATGATCACGTGAGGAGGAAGTGAGAGGGGGGGGGTTTGGTAACAAGATTGTCTGGTTTATGTAACTCTAGTCAGTAGGGTGCTGTGGAGAGAAGGTGAGCAAGAGATGATATGAAGGCATCTCGGTAAGAGCGAAGGGGTGAACAGCGAGGGCTTCTGCCACAATGCTGGTAAGAGAGATGATGACAATGTATCGCCCTTTCCCTTATTATATATTGGATTTTTCTTCATTGTTTTATAATGAATGGCTGTTTGGCCCAAACATTGCACAGTACATGCAGTCATCAGTTTTAACGAAAAGTTTCCAACATGTAAATAGCTTGATTCAATGATGAGTGAAAGGCTTACTCCCTGTACCGAATTCTTCAATAACGTGTGATAGAAAATAGTTAGTGTGAAATGTAAAAGTTTTGGAAAACTGTGGAATCTACATTTTGACCATTATTTCTCCTCACAGGGAACTTGGACTCGATGAACCAGCCTCATGCAATATGACCTAAGACACTAATAGCCTCTACAGTTACATGCGCCATCAGTGATTTCACAAGCCCCTTCCCTCTTTGTCTACTCTGTTTAGTTAGCTGTTGCTCCATAGCGCTCATCTCTTCCACCCCTCATGGAGCAGGCCAACCGTCTGCCGTTGGTCCCGCGGGAAGTGGACGTGGACCTGGGGTTTGCCCTCTTCTTCCTGTTTCTTCTGTGCTTCTTCCTCCTGGTGACTATTGTGCGCTGCGCTCAGACAGTCTTGGACCCCTACGGCTCCATCTCGACCTCCACCTATGAGGAAGAGCAAATCACCTGAGAGAGCGAGAGACGTGCAGGACTATAAGAACTGTGTGTGTGCTGATGATGTTTAATGGAGTCTCAAACTGCCTGGATCTACAGACGCATACACTTAGGTGTAGGCTGCTGGGTGTGCTGTGCTGGTGGCATATAATGACTCTTTAGTAGGCCATAGTCCTTATTTAGGGAAATAGGAGAAAAAAACGACTAATGACCACAATCTATGACTATTGGAATATTTTAATAAGGCTCACAGTTTTGCATCTCTCATCTTGGTAAGTTCATCAAAGGCTTGTATATCTTGTTAATGAAAAGCAATAATGAGCGTTAAAGAAACAATATAGAAAGACCACTCTACTGACTTTAGCCTATTTTGTTAATAAAGTGGTATTTCTTACAAAATACAAATACTGTGGATGAGAATTATGAATATGAGTTTACATGACAAGTTGTCCAATAAATGGACGATGACCATACTTTTATATAATAAATACATGTTCTGTATTTATTGAATATAATTGAATCAGAATGCATCATGGGAGTGTTTGTAGGCGGTACTCCGCCATATTGAGAGGCCTCGTGGGAGTTGTAGTTCTGTACAATCATAAATAAATGTAAATAACAAATCATTTTACAGCATACCAAAAAAACGTAAAGGTTAAGTAGAAAAGACACAAACTGTCCGGAAAGGTCTGGTCGCATCACGTTGTCACCGGTAAGGCAGCAAGTCGTGTTTGTTTGCTTTATATCCGGAATTAACTCCAAGAGTAACTGCTGTTGTTTACCTATTAGCTGCTGTGCTAGCATTACGTAGACATCCCAGTATGCTCGTTTTATGTTCGAAACGGCTTATCAAACGAATTAAAGCGCTAAATACAAATACACTAGGGCGGACTACCAAAATGAGTGGCTGGGGAAGTGTGATACCATCTGAATATATTTGCTTTAATTGCCAAACACGATGTTGAAATCATTCAGGAGAATACATACGTTCAGTTTTACCCGCAGCTCCTCTGACCAATCAGTGGACGATATTTGCAGACACGTGGCTTTTGTTTACCATTTCTGGGCCAGACGGAGCGGTTCTTGTGAGAGTACATTCAGCACCATGTGGCCACATGCTAAAGCAAACCAGAACCAGAACCAGAACCAACCAGAGTCTCACACACATGTAGGATAGATGTATGTACAAGAACGATAGGGCCTCTCCCAGGGAGTTGCATGTATTTTATGTTTGCACATTTGCATACGATATAATGCACGTGTTGGTCCCTATACTGATTTGGTATTGTGTATGGTTGTAAACTGAAGGAAGAATTATAATTCATCTCTCTGTTGCTGTATGCAAAAGCCAAAGCCCTGGCAAGGTACAGTTCTGTGTTCAATTATTGTCACCACATCTGGAGGAGGCACAGTATCAGTATCACACACAGTATCCTACAGAACTGAGAATTTTTTTCCAAGGTATTTTTAACCAATCATAGACCTGCAATTGAAAGACACAGATAATTATTATGAATAATGCATTTTCTGTTATTTATTGTTCACTTGTATGTTTGTTATATGACTGTGATATATGCTTAAATTATATTCAACCTTCTCTAGAAAAAAAACCCCACTATGAATAATGACAGGCCTACAGATTTAACCTAGATAGATCTTTTCTTTAGGGTGTATCAGATCCATCTACTTCCTTTATGTTGTCATATGTATTAAACTATGGACCTGGTCTCAGTCGTACCAAACTCCACGGCTTTACAGCTCCCACCAAGGTTCTTCTTAAACTAAGAAATGCCATTCTATTGTGAATACCTTTAGGATTATTTGGGAGAAAAATCAAATCAAAAATATAATAAACTTAAAAACTCAAAAAAGCCAGTGTTGTTGATTTTTTCTTTCTTTTAAATCATTATTTTTACATTATAGCACCTTTGGCTGGGCCTTAAAGGGGTACACACGTCATTTTTCGAAAGTCTGTTTTGACGGTGGATTCTTGCCACTGTTACTTTAGAAACATGGTTGGTGATGATTTTGACATGTTTACTCCCGGTAAACCTGTTTTTATGGCATACCAATGCCTCTTACCATACTTAACAAGCTCACCATTTCTTCCAAGTATGGAGGACTCCTCCCTCAATATACTGTAATGTGATCTGTCAGTTGATACCTGCATGTGGTTCAGTGGGAGAGCATGTGGCAGGCATGCTAAGCCATGCTGTGCAGGGGGTCCACTGTTCAAATCTCAAGTCAATGAAACATTTTGTGAGACACGGCACAAAATCAAATGCTGTCCACTATGATGTATGCATTTGCCCATGGCCATAGAGATTTTTACTTCCGATAAATGATATGAATTGATGCATTAATCTGTGCATGCAAGGCATGCATCTATACATCTGTTTCCTCTAACCCAGGGGTGGGCAAACTTCTTAGCTCAAGGGCCACATTTGGTTCTTAAAACTGACAGATGGGCCGGGCCTTTAGTAGATGAGGTGACACAGCATCCCCCCCCCGATGTCTCGCAGAAAATACGTGAAAAGTATAATTTGCTCAGAGTCCGGAGACAGTTGTGGTTCGGTCCGCATCCGGACCGGAGTCCGGGGTTTGAGGACCCCTGGTCTAGGAGTTACGGTAGTTTGAAGATGGCTTGTAAAATGGGGTCGCCGACGACCGCTTCGCTGTTAAAGGGTTAAAAAAACAGCGAAATGAATACTACAAATTTAAATGTATTATAGGACTGTTGTTAATGTAAATGCCCGACGGGCCGGATTAAACAACACAACGTTCCGTATGTGGCCCGCAGGCCGTACTTTGCCCACCTCTGCTCTAACCCGTTTGTCATGCATTACTATACTATACATTACTCCCACACAACAAATATATTTATTATTTAGCCCCCACACAAATGTTTCGCCACTGTCTTAGAGACATGGTTGGTGATGATTTTGATGTTTACTTCTGGTAAACCTGTTTATATGGCATACCAATGCATCTTACCATACTTACCATTAGTGGCGTAGCGTGACATTGTCACTAGGGGGGGCTGTCGTAGATTCTGATCTGCCCCCGTTGATCCACACCTGCATGCAGCTCAGCTCATAGCAGCAATGCTAAGCAATGCAATGCAGGAGGTGCACGGTTCGATCACGGGGCCACTATCCTTGACCACCTGGTTCAATTACAATTGAGCCAACTTGGCATTTGGCAGTAATGGTCAACATTGAAGCTATGTCCAGCAGTAGTGACCCCATGACCTCTGATCAGAACTGAGTCTCTGTATTCCAGAACATAGAGAGAGCCACCTATCTATAGGTAGAACTCTATTTTAACCCCATGGGATCAATATTCATGAAACATTTGATGAATTGACCTGTCAACCCTGCTTATCGTCTAGACTTGTAATATAATTACAAAAGAGTATATTCTATTCAGTACTTTTATGTATGTTAAGTAGAATTCATTAAATGTCCATTGGCCCAAAGGGGGTTGTGGCAGGCGGCGGTGGGTCCGAGTGGTGGTGCATGGTCTTTTTGTTGGAATATGTCCCGAATGAATGGCCAAATACCTCCCGGAGGAAATGAATTATGTTATTTTTGTTGTTGTGGGCCCTTATTTGATTTGGCTGCTGTGTTTGGGGAGTTTCAACAACATGTTGCAACTGTCCCCGACCGGGCAGCCATGACTCGAGATGAACAAACTAACCTTGACGTAAGCATGCTACCTCAAAGTCAACAAAACCACAGTAAACAGAATACATAAACACATCAAACATTAGCGTTGTAACTCTCTGTAACGCTTGTGTCGTACGACGTTTTCGACGTCGCGTCACGTTTTTTTTACGTCGCGTCACGTTCGCGACGTCAGTCAACACTACGGCGAGCCACGCGGGACAAACCGCGCGGTCACGGTAACACTCGCATGTCTACGGCGGCAACTTGCCAAGCATTTATTAGTACTCTGTGTTTAGTGTCATGTAGTGTCATGTATTAGTACCCTGTGTTCGGTTGGACCACACATGTGGTCAGGGGAGTACAGACGACCGTCCTGAATACTTTGCTTCTCATTTCGTTCTCGTGTCCCCACGAGTGTGTTGGAGTTCCGGTAGCCGGTTTCTATGGGTGGGGAAGAAAACGAAACGGGCGTGACTTTGTGAAGTTTTAACATCAGCCTCGGTCACCAACATCAGCCTCGGTCACCAACATCACCACGGTCACCAACATCAAGGCACTTGTCGGTAAGATGGTTGTGATGGATTATTTAGTTGTGCTAGATGTTGTCTTTTGCCGGCATTCCCTTCACGTTAGCAAAAGGGCATGTTTGATCAAGTGTGATGCTGAATGTGCCACGTTTTGAGTGAGGAGGTGGACGTGATTACATCTTACATCTCATTTCTACTACTAGTAAGACTGGTACCACATGGTTTAGTTTGGACCCACTTTGTTGCAGCTGCAATGGAGAGTGATGAAGATGTCATGGAGATGACGCAGGAGGAGCTTCAGGACTGGATCAGAAAGGAGGTGAACAAGAGCAACGTGGTGGACCTGTCCGCTGGGAGAAGGTACCAGCTGCTGTTGGAGAAGAGGGAGGGGCAGAGAGCTGGGCTTGTCAAGCTCACTCAGTAAGCATACCGTCACACTTCTGACACACACGGTTGGACATCTCTCCTCCCATGGCCTAATGTCATGAAGCAAACCTTTCTTTTTAATGAATCGTTATTTGAGCCTGTGAGGATGTGTTCAGTTAATGATATCTCGTTGTTAAATTCAGGCCTAACGTGGGGCTGTCTTATTGACTGCTTGTATATGAGCTCCTCATGGTGCTTAACTCCACCCTAGCCTTTGGATCAGCAACATAGCAATGAGCTGATATGCGCCTGTTGGCTGAATAAGTGGATGACCATCGCTGGTCACATGGCTCTGCCCGTACAGGTCAGTGGCAGACTGTGAGGCCGTCATTCAGCATCTCTACACGCTGCTGGGCTGGGACTACAGAGACGAGGATTCTGAAGCTGAGGATGAGCTGCAGCGCAAGCCCCCGGCCATGGGAGGGAACGCCGTGGAGGAGACCTCTGCATCCAGGCATGGTGCTGATGCTGATGGCGATCCCATAGAATGTGGTAAAGAGATGGGGGGGGGGGATATATAGCTCACATGTAAGCAATATCACACAAATGTATACAACAGTTCTACAAGTGCCATTTATTACTTACCAGTAATACGCGACAACAGATTATGGTTTGTTTGTTTATGTAATCGTTTATTTGGCTCCGCCAACACAAATAGTTCCGCAGCTGGACTGGACTGTTGCCAAGCAACACGTAAACATTTTCTTGCACACTAGCTTGCTACTTTTGTTAGCGCAGGGCAGCTACTTTGCATCATAGACATTGATCTGTATGTTTCCATTTATTGTGCAACCAGTGAAATAAGACTCTGTTGACCTGTATAAAATCAAAACATTTGAAATATCATGAAACTACATTAAAACATTGATTGTACTTGTTTTTTTATGCCTCACAAAATGCTGGTATCTTAAAGTTCACGATGATGCAGTACCGTTGGACAACAATACATTATAGAGCCCTCCTAAGCCTGAAGGAATAACCACACGCATTTCAAATGACTGATGCTCTGGTCTTCTTTTCTTCTTTCTTTCTTGGTAGATGAAAAGCCCAAATCGAAGCACAAGCTGGTCTCATTGGAAGCCACTTCACCTCACCTGGAAACCGATTGCTTTCCTCCACAGTGGAAATGCACCAGAACCAGGCCTGACTGCAGCAAGCTGCGAACGGAAGAACCCTCCTGTTCGTTAGCCCCATGGAGACGCCCGGTGGTGCTGCTGCAGAGGCTCCCCATGCATAAAATACGCTCTGCTCTTCGTCCTCCGTCACTGAGACCACATGATACTGGTGGTTGTAGTGGTGATGAAGACTGGGGGTTGGGGGTTGGCTGTGGTTCTTCGCCGGATGACTCCTGGAAAGGAATGGCCGCCGCCCATGCTAGGAAAACTAAAAGTCATTCACGGATAAGTGCAAAAGACAACAAAAGAAAGATTAAATCAAAGTCCGTCACAGCGGAAAGGCGAAACGGAGGTCAGTTCTGTCAGACTTTGTAAAGTTCTAGAACTTCATAGAAATCCAAAAGTTCTCTGAGACGTTTTCTTTGATTTAAAAGTGGTATTCATAAACAGTTCTGTCCCAGCACTCTTAGACCTTATTGAAACATTCGGACAAATATCTGGATATAAAGTTAACCATTCAAAATCATCTATAATGTTGCTTAAGAAATCTGAGAGGAAGAATAACCATGCTTATGATTCTATTTTCAAACCAACAGATAATTTCACATTTTTGGGTATAAAAATCGTCCCTGAGGTGAATAAGATTGCTCAGATAAACTATGACCCAGTTTTGGAAGCTACTGTCTCTTCAGTAGAACGTTGGATGTCTTTACCCATTTCAATGATTGGCAGGATAAATATTCTAAAAATGAACATACTCCCTAAATTTCTTTATTTGTTCCAGAATATCCCACTGCCACCTCCCTCATCTTTGTTTACTAGACTCAAGAAGCTGTTTACCAACTTTATTTGGCAAAATAAGCGTCCCAGATTACGTCTCTCTTTATTATATTTACCATATGACCGAGGAGGCCTTAAATGCCCAAACATCCAATGGTACTATTGGGCAGCTCAGCTACGGTCCATCATGTTTTATTTTTCATCTAAAAGTCCTCCTGCTTGGCTAGATTTGGAATCATGTTCGGTTAAACCGAGCTTACCGCTGCACTTATACTTATATTCAGCGGATCACAAATACCTAAGAAAGAACACAGACGACCCTATAGTATTAAATATGATTGATGTCTGGTTTGACATATTTTAATATAAACTCTTCTTGGTCACGCTTCAGTCCCATTTGGGGTAATGTCAACTTTAAACCAGGGAAAAATGATGCAGGATTTGATGCAGCTTTATAGCCTCATCCCAAAACCATTCATTAGATATACCTGTCATTTCATCATTAGAGGTAGCAGTCACGAGACATTGTTATGACAAAGGTTTAATTTCATCTTTGTACGACTTGTTTGTGTCTGGGTCTGACGAAACTAAAATTATGGAAGGAAGATATAGAGGAGGAAATATCTTTAGAAGACTGGAGTGAGGCATGTAAGAAGGCTCAGGGGCAGACGGTCAGCAGTAGCTTGAAACTTATACAGTATAAATGGTTGATGCGGACATACATAACTCCCGTTAAATTGC
>OOFB01016957.1:11967-22469 GCA_900323305.1 Trachyrincus murrayi | reverse complement strand
CACACACACAATTTTCTCACCAAGTAAACTGATTCAAAATCACAACTGTCACTAATGGTAGCGTGACAGTAACGTGATTATGTTCGATGAGTCAGAACCATAGAAAGAAAAGAAAAACATAGGGTTGTAGATGACAACAAATGTCACTAATGAGTGTGGCGAGGTAAGACAAGAAGAACAGCCATGTAATAATAATATAATAATACACATAATACTACCTACTGCTACATAGCCATGTAGCAGTAGGTAGGCAATGTTCTTCTTCCATAAAGCTTCATCTAAATGTGTTTGAACTACAACATAACTTTGGTAATTTTGCAGAAGAAAAAAAAGAAATACTGCAAATACTACAAGTGATTAGCTTTGAGCCAAACAAATCATATTGGATTTAATTAATTCCTTTGGCATCTGCTGCAGAGAATACATTATGATACAGTGGACTACCCAAGCCATTCCAATGTCCACATTAATCAGGCCGAGTGCCTCTTCGGCAAACCGACGGCACCAAAAATAGCAGAGGATCAATCAGAGTGGACATTGATTCCACCCAAATAAGGGCATCCAGGGAGCCATGAGCCTGCTGCAAACTCTCACCAGGGGTTTCTCTGTGCATTCACGTGAGAAAGGACCACACCAACGCTAAAAGCCAGTCAAGTATAAACATAAATCAGTCATATAAACAAATTATGGGTATTAAAGGGACACTGCAGTGGTGCCCCGCTAAGCACCCTTTAGTTGTGTATGTTCTTGACTGGTTTGGAGTAAAACCACAAATGAAAGCAAATCGAGACAGAAAGGGGAACTTGTTTAAGCCATAGCATTATAGTGATACTTGTGGGATTTCAAGTTGAGGATTTTATGCCCTAATAAAAACAACAGCGGAGAATGACTTTGACCTGGAAGGACGATTACGTCCCTACGATTACCCATTACAGATCTGTTTGGATGACGTGCTCCGTATTATCCAACAGCTGATGGGGTGAAACGGTTCCTCCACCTCTGCCCGCCTTCCAGAGGCCTTCAGGCTAGGGATGTTCCTGACCACTAATTTCCCTTAACCGGACGTTTTGTAAACGACGTCTAGTCTAAGAAAAAGAAAATGCCTAGACATCAGTCAGAATTTTGCACATTACAATCCAAGAGCCCACAAGGCTATTATAAGAGCCATTTGAAATGCTTAATGCAATGGCAAACAGCAAAAAAGTCTAGCTTTGGAAGTTTAAATCTAAATAATCATCCGACATAAATCTTCGTCTGTTGGTTCTAAACGTTAGCTGGGTGGGGGAACTGAATGCAGAATTCTGCATTCAGGTCCCCCACCCAGCAAGCGATCCCCACCCAGCAAGCGATCCCCACCCAGCGATCCCCACCCAGCAAGCGATCCCCATCCAGCAAGCCATCCCCACCCAGCAAGCCATCCCCACCCAGCAAGCGCTTCAGTTTGGCGGGTTTTAACACATATGTAGTACAGGCTGGTGGCCTTCGCTGGAACTGTGTGAAGTCTACATGCATCACCCAGGTGGAAAAGCACAGCAATGCCTAAAACCACGTGCACTGGCGTTTGGCACCTTGGCAAATGGCAACGGCTATGGCTGTGGCTATCTGTGTACGCATCAACAATGACTACTGCATCGTGCCGATATTCAAGCTGTGGACATTTTTGTATGCAAGAAAACAAACATCATGTACGACAAACTGAATGAATTGCTCAATACGTTTTCATAACCAATCCTCTCAGCGGTATGTTAACAAAACACCAAAGTGCTGGGAACATAAAAAGGCGTTCATGGTGCACATGGTGAACAATAGTTGACAATAAACATCCAACCAATACAACACAACAGCTAGGAACAACATAGCAACTGGAAAACTTGTCCCCTTGATATCAAGGGAATAATCACCCACATTGATTCAAAACCCAATCACCAACAATATCACATTAAACACTGCAGCAGTCAGTAAGATAGATAGACCCCCGATACCCACCTAATGTCTCCCAAAGGCCCCTCTTGCTGCCAGGCCATGTTTCTGACACTGAGATGTAAACGATTTAACACATAGCTGCCGAGAGGCCCTGGTGTCTAAACCCTTTGACCACCGGCTAAGCACAGAGCAGCATTCTATGAAGATCTATATGAGGCTATAGGAGAGACGATAGACTTACGTGAAATTGATTTAGATGTTAATCATCTTCACGCTAAATGCAACCATTACAAGTAACATATGATGTTAAAGTTACAAAACAGCCGTGCACGACATTATAGAGAGCACGATACTTACTGTATACTAATTTAAGCTAAAAGCAAAACAATCCCAAGCCATCAGACAGTGTCGGGTGGTAAGGAAAAAGCTGCAGAGTCAGCTGTGAGGTGAAGCTATGAGGGTAAGACACAAGGAAGCAAGTAGGGAGGAAAACAGCACAGGGGAAATTTAGCTCGCTGAAACCAATCTTCATTAATCTTTGAAAACATTCTGTCTTGGGAAGTCCATGTCCTAGTTTAAGAATAACAAACTTAAATAGATTTGGGGAGTTATAATGCAGTGGCTTATAGTGCAGTGGCTTACCATATACATTCTGTGATTATTAGTTAATGCCAACTTGAGGTTTTTGTTTTATTCCAGAAGGTAAACATATACAACATATACATGGCATAATCAGAGGAAGTCAGTCAGTCATACTGAAAGGCAGGAGTGGATTGTAATATTATTCAGTTTCACATAATCAGATTTTGTATTTTAGTTTTTTTCTTAAAGGAGCACCTGCTAAAGGCGAGGGAGGGGGAGAGCACCACGTTAAGTGTTCTAATCAGTCTTCAGTTGTCTTTAGTCCCAGGGAACAGAGTTAGTGCTTCCAGTCACAGGCTAATGGAAGGTGGGTTAATGCACTTGGCCAGGGTGGGGGGGATATTGGCTCCGGGTCTGATGGTTTTAAAACAGGAGGAGGTTGGGTTTGATGCTCCTTGGCATGGTCTGAGATTAACATTTGTGCAGCAGTGCATTGAGCCAGAAAATGATGTTTAATGTATATTAAGCTGTATAGTAAGGCCTATACATATGATGGTTTATACATTATTTGATTGCCTGTATTAAGATAAGTTTAAGAAAGTGCAGATTCATATAATCTTTTTAGAGACATTGCTAATCTGGAGTGGTGCTTTTCATACATAACTTACACGTTGCGGCTTTAAGATTGAATAAACCAACCGAGAGTGGACGGCCTAGAAAGTAAAACACAATCTACCAATTGCTCAATAGATGATGGCGGTGGAGGGGGGTGGCTGGAAGAACAGAGGTGTCCCAGTCCCACTCATTGCTTGTGAGAAAACAACGTCTGTCCAATCAAGGTGCCAAGTTGAGTGTGCATCATTAAAATGCACGAAGAAAAACACGAAAAAACTAAAAACCATTAACACAAAAAATGTCACACCAGGCTCAGCTCGCACATATGAGAAACCAGTTACAATGGTTGGATTCCAGACTCAGAATATCCCCAAGAGTCGGACACAGTGGGATGTCTGAAGGGGGTGGTTACCAGTACCAACATGAAGGGGCGATAGCTGACAGTGATCAGTGCCTCTGCTCCAGGGAACATTAGCAGTGCGGGCCTTGGGAGGGAAGGCAGAGCACTACATCATGGCAACTACAGCATTACAGTTGCCATGATACCCACTTAGACCATCTCAAGAGTCTACAGCTGCCCCCGGGTTGATGTCAAGCAATGAGGTGGGCACTCTAGTTAATCACAGCTGGAACATTTCATCAACATTTAATGAAACCTTCCCAGACACTAAATAAACTACAAAAGAGAGAAACTTACAGTATACAACTGCTAATAAAGTGCATTATAACTTATGTCATTCCCCTGTACTTAAAAAAAGCAATGATTCATAGACCAAGAGACATGTTAAATGTACCGGGACTGAGGCCAACTTCTCTTGGTTGTCCAAATCAGTGCCAAATAGAGATGTGTTCTTGCAACAAGAAAGTGAATACATCTCAGTTATGAAACCAAATGGTGGCCACTGTTGTCAGGGTGACAGACATTTCACTGTGTTAATTTTAGATTACTTCATATTTTTTGTATATATATATATATAAGATATATATAAGACGAGCCGAGCGCAACATTATATTTTGACAATGACAAGTATTTATTGTTGCATTGATGCATGGCTAACGTTAGCTGAAGCTCAATGCTTACCTGTTCAGGAGAAAATTAACCAACTCGGCATCAGCCTTGAAATCCTTCTGGGCTCTAAGCTGTCTCCATGTTTCAAATGCAACTCCAAGATGTACCCAGTGTTTCAGCACGGCTCTGGTCGTGGAGCTTTTTCGAAAGAGGGTGGGGCTTTTTCGATCGGGTAGAATCTAGTACAATCTCAGTTGATCCAGTTCGTTTGCTTGCTTCCATGGCTGCAGCACGCCGTGTTTGGGTGCCAATTTGTTTCATATCTGGCAACCCGGGGTACTAGGAGAATAGTGAAACAGACCAAAACAAAGACGTTCCGACCGGGAATGGAAATTTCAAAGGAGAACATGCTGGCTGTAGCGTTGTTGTCGGAGAGAGATGTTTCCATTCTGATGACTTATCATGGTCATTTTATGATTTAGTACAATACATGTGTTACATATAGCTCCTTTAAGGAGTGTGCAATAAAACCAGGAACCACGGAAGAGGCGAGGCTATGGAAGAAAGGGTCACGAGACAAGAGAGAAGAAAAGGTCCACACTTGTTGGACACACAGGAAGAGGAGGGGGATGTGACCTCCCTCACCTCCCATTTAGAAACACAGCAGGACTCTCTTGTCACGGTGTGTGTGTGTGTGTGCGTGTACCTCTGGAGAACCTCATATCGTTAAATGAGGTGCTGTCATTTCAAAGTGCAGGTGCTTCGTGTGGTTTTGGAAAATGGCATATTTTGCTCCATGATTTAGCTTTGCTAAAAAACAATTGCTGGTGTAATCTAATCACTATGACTAAAGTGAAGTTATTCCTTGTTTCTGCTTTAAGCATCCTAAAACGCAATATAATCTTGGATATTATAATCTTCATGTGGATATTGTGTTCCCCTCCCAGTTTCCCCCCCCCTTGTTCCTCTCACAAAATGCGGAAGCATGAATCTTTCATCAAAGAGAGTCTCTAGTTTGCATGTAAAAAGAAAGACAAAAATAAACTTGTGCAACTGCTCTCCGATTTATGATGCCGAACACGTTACAGGGTCAAGATGACCCTGCCTCCACTCCAGCTTTGTGCATGTTCTTTGCTCTAGCTAACCGATGCATTCAGCCTCAACGCGAGTCTTCAGACTAAACAACAAGCAAAGAACTGACCAATAATCTATTTTCACTCGATTCTTTTTTTCCCCCTTTGCAACGGATGTCTCTCTCTGTTAGATCTGATCTAGTCTGAACGGTCGCCTCTCACCCCCTGCAGTAGCCCCCCTCCCCGCCCCCTTTAACAAGTCAGCGCTTTTCTGCGGGAAGCACCTGCGAAAACCATCAAAAGAAGAAGCGCGACACTACGGGTCCATGCGTTGTGCTTCACGTGACCCAAACATTCAGACTGCCGAGACTTCAGAAGAGACGAGACTTAAGGCGTCTTCCCCCCGCAGTTCCACTCTGCACATATAAACCTTCGTTTTCACACTCCTACTCTGTGTTGCCGAACCCCACACCTCACGGCAGTGTCTCCTGCGATCCTCCGAGGGGAAAAGCACTACAATGGGCCAGGAGGACGTCATGTCTGGGGCCCCTCCCGGAGCTGTCTGCTGGCTCTGGTGGGGGCCGAGGCCAGAGTAATATTGGGCTTGGCTCCTAATCATAGGTGCTGGGGGGCCGGCGGCAGCAGCAGGAGGAAACAGCTGACACAGGCATGTGTGGCATGCAGTGAGCCAACATGAGGGAGGAACGGACCTCCCCGGTTGGTTGTTTTACTGAGCAAACGAGAAAGAAAAGCAGGTAACGGCCCGGTCGTCATGTGTGTACTGTTTGGGTTGGGGATTCATCACCACCACCACCACCATCTGTTTGGTGTGTGTGTGTGTGTGTCACATCAACACTCCTATAGCCCTGTCCTTTCGGTAGAGGTCATCGGCAGCTCTGATTGGCCAGGTGGGAGATGAAGGCGCGAGACGCAGGTGGCATCGCTGGGAAGGTAGCTTTAAGAGTGATTTCCACACAAAATAACGTAATTACCGCCTACACACTGGTTCTTACAGGTGTAAACAAAAGGTTACACAAAATCCGTTCGAGTGTTATTGTGGTTTGAAAGACATCCGTGTTAGGTAAATCAACCACGAAAAGGGCAAATATATTGTGTAAACGCTACCTTCAAATGTTGGTGTTTATATAAAAGCTCTTAGACAAGTCATCACAAAAAACATGACGACAGTACGCAGTATCTATAGCATGCTCGCCGCATGCACGCCATACGAGACGCTACAGTGACTGGAAACCTAGCTTTAAATAGGCAAGTGTGTTGTACTCCTGAGAGTCTGTCTTTATGGCTGCCACAGAAGTGTGATAAGGAACTAACAAAAGTAGTATAAGTTGGAAACCAATGCTAGAGGTTCAAAACAAATGAAAGTACCCTAAAGTGGGTGACAACCCCGTTTAGACACAAGAATAAAATAGTGCAAAAGATTATCACAAGCCTCCCTGCTTAATGGTCACAATCTTGAGAAGTCTTCATACAGGAAAACGAGTGGGTGTGTTTTCCAGGAGGAGTTTGCCTGAAAACGTCTGTGACATAATAACTCTGTACCTCCCAGCCTGTCTGGACACCCAGACAGACTGGGAGGGTTTCAAAGCTGTGCTCTATTTTCAGCTTAGACAAGCAAAAATATCTGATCTGGTCAGATAGCCAACGGTGGAGCGATGCAGTGGTATGAGTAAATAATCAAACCAAATCATAAACCGATCACCGCCAATCACCGATTGGCTTTCAAGTCTGTGATCTCACTTAAAATAAATAAAAATCCTATGTCATTCTGGATGCCGATTGGTGGATTGGATGGTAGGTTTTTGACCTCATCAACGTGGTTGGCTTAAAGCCAGGGTGGTGACATGAGGATGGGAAAGTACAGACAGAAGTTAAGCAAGAGTGACAGATGACTGCATAGTGTACCCTCACTCCCACAGCACACCAAGGGACCACAGGCCATCTCTGAACACGGGCAGACAGCTCCCACGGCTTCCTGGATTCCAATGGCGTACCCTTACAACACAAGATGTACAAGGAGAAGCCTTGGCCTCTTGTGTTACATGGTGATCATGGAAATGTTCGGGCATAGGTCTTATATATATATATATAGTCGGTATACAAACCCACAACAGTCCGTCATATTTATGGAGGATTTGCATTCCACTGTCAGCAAGTTTGTTTCCCCTGGGATCAGTTATGTAAGCCACATAGATTTAGCCACACTGTTGAGCAAGGAACTGTCTGAGTGGGAGATAAAGGCCATAGAGTTTCGAATGGAGTACAGGATCTCAGCCCCACTGACTCTGGAATGATCATACGGTCTTCATTAGTGGAGGAACGGATTACCACAACCACAAGTCAAAAGACTTAAGAGTCTTTGCATTCCCAAAGGGAGGGGTGTGTTTCCAGTTTCCTTATTAACACAACACAGAAAGAAAAAGAAACTGATGCAAAATTTCATTTTGCATTAAATTTTGGTTGTAGCCAATATTTAAGTGTATCCTGGTATCAAACTGGAATTTGATATGCATACCAAAAGAAACTCCTATCACAATTAATGACATCAGTGTCATGACATGATCTAATAAAAATATGATAAATAAATAAAAACATGGGCGCATGTCAGGTTGGCCCCCTGTTTCCTTGCAGTGTGTGATAGAAATAATAGTTTGCCCTATGAAAATCAACATGGCATAAGTCGTAAATGTGCGTGAATATCCAGGAATAAAAAGCCATCCTACATGTACTCAAAAAGGCCATCGAAAAGACACCGGGAACGTGTCTGTCTTATTAAACTATCATCTTTAGAATACACGTGTGACAGCAATGAAAAAGGCAACACAAGTACTAGGTCCTATTAGCACTAACTATAACCCTACATGTAAACAATCAAAAAAAAACATCCAGACGCAAAATAAACAAAGCATCGCAGTACAATAAAGCAGTCAGACATCCTGGCAAACACGCACCTGTCTCGACGCGTCCACCTCTGCGTCTCCCGAACCCGCTGGGCTAATGACTTTAGTTTCTTCTTTCCAGTAATCTCCGGAGAAATCGTTAAGATGTGTCAAATAGTGACAGTAACTCCAGCAGGTGTTGCCAAATAATAACCTAACACCGAAAACTAAATAAACGTAGGTTGTAGGTGTCCTCTAAAGAGCGAAAAACGCGTATGTAAAAAAAAAAAAAAAGAAAGAAAAGGAAACAAAAAGACGTGGACGGGCTCTAATTGTAATTATCGATTGAGTTGCCCTGTGGTTGTGAAATAGTTCATAATAGTCTTGTCAGAATGTGCTCTACGGTACGGGTTTGACTCAGTGCTCGGCACACCACGCCGTGTGACTCTGACCGGGCACTTCAGCCGAATGACGAAGAGTGGGAGGAGTCGAGCCTTTATCTCCTGCCCTGGCCCTCTTGCACAGTCAGGGAGCGTCACCGAGCAGCTACGGGGGCACGCGAGGCTTCTTTCCTTAATTAATCTCGAGCGCGTCAGGAAATACGACACCAACACACACACACACACACGCACACGCACACGCACACGCACACGCACACACACACACACACACACACACACACACACATCTGTATATAAATACATAACGATTATTGTGCATCTTTTGATTTGGTACCAACTCAAGTCAACAAAATTTCACTACCACACATAAATCCACAATATGTGTATTTAACACAACAAAGGACATGATGATGATGATGATGAAGTGTGACCGGTGGGGTCACAGTGTGATCATTGATTTGACCTGTGTGAGCCAGTGATCTCTCTGCTGATCCACATGCATGTGGATCAGCAGACACACTGAAACAACAGACACTGTTTGCCTCTGCGTAGTATAGTGCAGGGCTTTGAAACTTATTGTCATGTGACCACAAACACACACGCAAAAAGCCAAAACGTGTGTGTGGACATTGTATTTCACAGTGCTACATGTGTCTTTGCCCACACACAACTGTAAGGTTGTCAGTCCTGCATGCTTTGTATGAACAATCTCAGGTCAATGTTGATCCGATTGACAGCTAAAGACAGTGTTTCTTCTTACTACTAATACATACAATACGATTTACAAAGACAGCAGACAAATACAAAAGACCCAATCTCTTCCCCCGAGAAATTGCGTCATTTTCCTATGCTGTGGTATGTTGATTTCTACAGTATAGCTGTAGAAATCCAAAGAAAGTGTTGGGTTATCGATGAATATCTATTTACATTATTTTTTAACAGGCTTATGCGTCAACGCAAGTCAAGTATCACAGCTGAACTAGTCAATAGTGCTACTGCACTGAAATGATTACATTAACAATACAACACTTTTTTTATGCTTTCGGCTGTAAACTTAGTTCCTCACATGCTAATATAGTGCACTGTATTGAGTTTTGTGGTGTTGTTATTCCATGTATGTTGTATCCTGGTTTTTTCCTTGAATGGTATCACTGGTACTTATCGGCTTGCTTGCTTGCTGGTCATGTGTGAATGAACAACCCAGCTTCCGCCTGCATATTTTCGCTAAAAATATCTAATGTAATCTAATCTAATCTAAAATAGCAGGCAACCAGACACTAGGTCCCTATTGGTGCTTAGGGGATAATGAGGTTTATTAGAATGAGTCCTTGAGGGTGAAAGTGGATAATCCAGAGTGGTAGTGGGTCTAGTGTCCGTGTTGTGTAGAGTACTCTCCCCTTGGGCTTTAAATAATGTCCTGTATGTTACATGTAATACCAGCCTATATGGATGCTACATCCATAAAAATCACAATCATAGTTGTAGATATTAGGTTTGTGATAATTCATAGCGAGGCCCGATTGTGTGTTGTGATGTGTGCATGTGTACATATGTCTGTGTGTGTGTGTGTGTGTGTGTGTGTGTGTGTGTGTGTGTGTGTGTGTGTGTGTGTGTGTGTGTTGGGCTGTTTGAAATTCAGATTAGAGCTAAAAATAACACAAGCAATATCATTCAAATTACAACAATATATTGGCACATAAGAATAATGGAGTGAATATGCACAGTTTTCTCTCTCTTTGTCACTTACAAAAACTAATGAACCGAAACAAATTACACAAAGAACAGTGTGTTCTGTTCATAGCTATGTTCTTTCTCCAGCACACACACCCACATACACTTTCTCTTTCTCTCAATACTCTCTCTCTCTCTCACACACACACACACACCTCTTGATGAGTAGCCTATCTACAGGAGGGGATGTTTGTATCCGGGTGATTTCCTGTGGCATTTTGCAGTTGGGTGGGGAGGGGACCCGACCCTCCCTCTCTTCCCCTGCTCGCTA
>OOFB01016956.1:2500-10332 GCA_900323305.1 Trachyrincus murrayi | reverse complement strand
CACTGGAGATAGTAGAGGTGCTAGAGCAGGGGTTGTGTTGACGGTGCGTGCTTGGCTGTGTGTGTGTGTGTGTGTGTGTGTGTGTGTGTGTGTGTGTGTATGACTGCAATCTGTAGTCTTTTGGGGAGCTGATGAGGGACCAGGCGTTACTTCAGCTGGGGCAGAAGGCCTCTAGTCTGCCACTGACTCCAGGTTTATAAAGAGCAATATAAGGCCCCCTTAGAGCAGACCTGGCCAACTGGCAGCGAGATAAACTGTTACAACGTAAGCTCCTTCAGTGATACCAAATAATTAAGCGGCCAGCGGAGAGCTCACATTCATCACGTCGCCGCGAGGCCCAACGTCAAAACAATGGGGCTGTTTGTTGAAATGGGACGACGCCCACTACTGCAGAGTACAGATTGTTTAACTTCACCTCCAGTGGCAACACTTTGGGGTCTGCGGTGAGATCGGAAAAAAACTCCGGTCTTAAGCGCACAAACAAACCCAAGAGTTTTTCTACGTTCCTCTTCTTCAGGTGGATCCATGCGGACGTGGAGAAACTGGGCTTTTTAAGGTGCAGGGCAGACGTTTGGCTCCGGTTGCATCAATCACTGCTCCTGCCGACGTCTCCGTCTGTGGATAAACAGTGTGGTGTTACGGGTTGTTTGTGGAGGCTTTGCAGCTGTAGCTCGCTGGCTCTGCTCTCTGGATCTGCTCTCTGGATCGTGGCCGATCCCAGCAGAACAAGGTGAGGAGATGATTATGTTTGATAATCCTGCAGTAAGCTGCCAGGGCCGTTTGGCAACGCCGGCTCATTAGAAACAAATGTTAGACCGGACTCAAAACAAAATAAAAAATTATGACTGTACATTTTGTACGAGTAGTGCAAGTAGTATAAATAAAGTGTCATTATTAATATTAGTGATGATTTTAATATTATGAAGACCACAATATTTGTTTTGTGGTCTTCAGGGGACACTGCATTTAATTTAAACTGTTCTCTGTTAACGTTTGACGTGAATTGGCCATAAAGTGTCCATAAAGATTATTAAAATATTATTGCCTGTCAGGTAGTGTCTGCTGACATGTTTGACATGTTTAATAGGTTTTGTGCAATGAAAACCACGTTTGTACACATTGTACACAAGAACACACTACGCAGAAAACTAGGGAATGTTTCATCTTTAAACACAGACCCGATTGTAGTTATGATCACCGAACGATCGAGCTTGATCATGTGTCGCCAATGCCAAGGGCAGTGTGTGTGTGTGTGTGTGTGTGTGTGTGTGTGTGTGTGTGTGTGTGTGTGTGTGTGTGTTTGTGTAATCATGGGTGTGTCTCGTGTCACATGTGTGTTAGCTATTCCTTCCATAAAATAAATTAAAACGTAAAAACAGTGAATATTTGACCGCTTTAACCCTGACCCATTTTTAGTCACAAAGATATATGCCAGATGGCCGCCTAGTGGTAGAAGTTGGTGTGCGCACATTAGGGAATAATATTTATACATTATATAGGCTATATTAAGAGTAGGCCAGGATAAAACAAACTGGAGTTGTAGGCCTATGTCTTCGTTTTCCAGTAGGGAGTGTGAGTCGATCAGCCATTTACACTGATGCAGTTATTTTACTATTATGCAGTTTTTAGTACAAATTTGGTTGGACTAAAACGTTATCAGTTATTGTTGCTGTTGTTGTTTTTTTCCTGGTACAGGAAGACCGTTTATTTAATGAGACAAAAAAACAACAACATAAAACTACTGGAAAAAACAAATACAATTCTAATTATAATTCTAAGGCTATAGTTGATTGTAGTCTCTAGTTGATTACTAGGTCATCATTATGTCCAGCTCCACGCCGCTGGAGGCGCACCAGCTCGGGGCGGTACTAGTGACGTCACAGCCCAGTGACGTCACAGCCCGGTGACAACAGAGGAGCAGCACACGCCGAGAGGTCTGTTTCCATTCACTTATTATCACTTTATGCCCGTTTGATGTTCACTTCACATGTTCATCTGTAATACAGTTGTCCTATGTAAATAAACACACACACGTGCAACCGAATGTGCTTGTAAGTTAAGTTTTATATCGTCCAAAGTTGTTCATGTTGCTGCTGCGTTTCGATTGTGCTGCTTCATTCATCACAGCGAGCTAACAGGCTAGCTGGCGTTAGCCTGCTCTACTCTGGACCAAATGTGTGCACAGTTGTCGTTTTAAGGGTTTAAAGTGTACATTTCAATCGGCCACTCTCTTGGTCTTTTACGGTAGACGTGATCAAGTTGTTGTTGTTAAGACATCAGGAAACGTTAACTCTTTCACTTTCACTCTGCTAGAGGCACCTATTCTGTCTGTAACTGTCTTTAGTTGTTTTATTATTGTAATTCATAATGCTATGTAATGTTTCTATGCTATGTTATGTTTCCATTGTAGCAACAACATCTGACCGCAATCAAACATGGTGAGCACTTTTAAACATATCAAAAACAATATGCCAATAGAGAACAATAATAATACATGCATGAACATGAACAATAATACATGCATGAACATGACCAATAATACAACAATAATACATGCATGAACATGAACAATAATACATGCATGAACATGAACAATAAGACATGCAGCATTGCCCTTGATTCTGTCTTCATGTGAGCGGCACGCTGCAGAGGATGTGAGAGTAGTTGAGGTTGTTTAATATGTTGTGGGAAGAATATCACGCCTGACTTCATTCTCTTTCAGTCCCGCCGGTACGATTCCCGGACCACCATCTTCTCGCCTGAGGGTGAGTGCAACATGTCACGAACACAATTCTCTGCCTTGCTCAAGGGTGCCTACAGTTAGGTAGGCTGTAGACACTCGGGATCGAACCCAAAACCTTATAGTATAGTAATTTTCTAACCAGACTGTGTGTGTGTGTGTGTGTGTGTGTGTGTGTGTGTGTGTGTGTGTAGGGCGTCTGTACCAGGTGGAGTATGCTATGGAGGCCATTGGTCACGCTGGCACCTGCCTGGGGATTCTAGCCAATGACGGCGTGTTGCTGGCTGCTGAGAGGCGGAACATTCACAAGCTGTTGGACGATGTGTTCTTCTCAGAGAAGATCTACAAGCTCAACGAGTGAGTAGCTCTTTACTCTGAGAGTCGTGTACTTATGTTTCTTACCCAGTGCCGATTGTAATATCTGGTATCGTGCATCAGAATATGATGATGTTGTTGTTGTTATTAGGTCTGTTTTATGTCTGCTAAAGCAACATGATTTGCAGTGTATGGTAAACATCAACATATGGACTGGACTGTAACTAGCCTGACTATTGATAACCAGTATTACCACCCAGTATTGTCTGCATTACTGGGTGAGACCAGCTCCCAATAAGTCCATTAAGAAAATACAACAGAATATTACAAAGTAATTTTTTTCTCAAATGTGTTGAACATTCACTGCCTTAAATTGTTTTGTAGACAAAACAAAATAATTTAAATCAGCTATATCTTGTTATTCTCTCTCTCATTCTCTCTCATTGTCCCTCTCTCTCTCCTCCAGAGACATAGCGTGCAGCGTGGCTGGAATCACATCAGATGCTAACGTGCTAACCAACGAACTGAGGCTAATAGCCCAGAGGTGAGTCATGGAGTACTGTGTACTCTATACAAGTGTATACGCTATTGTGTTCTCTGGTTGTTATTACTATTGTGTCTGTTGTGTCCTCCCTGAGCACATTTCACAATTAAAGGACTAGTTTGGCACGTCAACGTCTCCTAGTATTCACACACAAATGGACAGAAAGAAAATATTCATACAGATATTGTTGGTCAGGTTTTTTTTCTCGCTGGTGCAAGATATTAGTACGAATATCACTAAGATATTGCTAAGAATTGTAGGTAGTTTTTATTTTTTTTTTAACCCTTATTGCATAGTAAATACCCGGTGTGTGAGGAATACATGTACACGGTTAGGGTAGCATTACAAGTCTCTCCTCCCCCCAGGTACCTGCTGCAGTACCAGGAGCCCATGCCTTGTGAGCAGCTGGTCACTGCCCTGTGTGACATCAAACAGGCCTACACCCAGTTCGGAGGTACGTTGCTCCTCCCCCCCCCTCTGATAGGCTGATCTGTATCCATCATACATCTTCTAGGGGGTGTGATGTCACTATAGGGTAGATTTTGAAATGGCTTGTAATGGCTAATGAACATCACACCTGGTGGTGAAATAGAGGCTTTTAATGGAAAAACGAATGACAGCGCTGTGTGTGTGTGTGTGTGTGTGTGTGTGTGTGTGTGTGTGTGTGTGTGTGTGTGTGTGTGTGATGGAACAGGAAAGCGTCCATTTGGCGTGTCCCTGCTCTACATGGGCTGGGACAAGCACTACGGCTTCCAGCTGTACCAGAGCGACCCCAGCGGGAACTACGGAGGATGGAAGGCCACCTGCATCGGGAACAACAGTGCCGTGAGTCATCCTGCAGGGTCTCACGGGGTCAGGGGTCACACCTGCAGGGCCTCACAGGGTCAGGGGTCACACCCGCCCTCTGTAAATTCCCTCTTTGTAATTCTAATTTATAATTATGGCCCCATAATTCTAGCCCATGTATAAGAAAAGGGGAGACGTGTGATTCCATGTACGGCCAACAGAGGGCGCACATCCACTGATTCTTCTGATGGAGGTCAATTGTTATTGTTTTAATTTGTTTAACAAAAGTAGGAAGAGGAATTGGCCAGAACAATGAAACAGCCTTGCTTGACCATGACCGTGTAGTGTTGGCTCGCCAAGCTAGCCTGCTGGCTAAAGCTTGTTTACATAAATGGTCGTGTTTTCAAGGTCATCGTGCATATTCAGTGTTTTCGATGCAGCATCAGACAGGGTGTTGGTGCTTGGGAAGTCTGTTTTACCATCGCTAACTGACGATACCCGTGGTACTACACATGGTAACAGGGTTGTGCTGCTTCTGTTTTGGACGGTCTTAAGACTGAGGGATTTCTTTTTTTCCCCCGACTATCTTCGACATAATTAGCATTTTATTTTGAAACGTCGTTTTATTTTGAAAATGTAGTTTCATCTTGACCTGTGGTTTTTATTTTGACCTGTTCTCCCTACAGTCTGCGGTGTCCATGCTGAAGCAGGACTTCAAAGAGGGGGAGATGTCCCTGTCCTCAGCGCTGGCACTCGCTGTCAAAGTCCTCAACAAGACCATGGACGTCAGCAAGCTGTCCGCCGAGAAAGGTCAGAGGTTGCCGGGTCTACGCTAGGGATGGGCAGAAGGACTCGAGTACTCGATTTGGACGCCGGTATTTGTTGATGCAGGCTCAGCAAGGGGTTAGGCAGGTCGGGGTTAGGCAATGTAGCATAGCGAGGAGGAACACTTCGTTCAGGAAGGCATCGTAGGTTCGGGGCACCGCTCCGTGAAATGGAGAATGTAGATAGATTACGGTAAATTCATTAATTCAATTACTAAACTGGCCGTGTGAATTCTCAACACGGATACTAGATAACCAGATAAAACGTACATGTCTTTATAGAAATATCTAATGCATTGAATGAAAGATAACGTGAAAGGAAAAACAAAATAATAGACAAATAAGGATGTGGACACTGTTATCAAAAAAGAAATCCCTCAAGCTAGGCCCTAGCTGCATCTTAGACATTAGGGATCGAACCCAGAACCTTGTTTGTTTGTTTGTAGTGGAGATCGCGACGCTGACGCGAGAGAACGGCAAGACTTGCATCAAGGTGCTGAAGCAGAAGGAGGTGGAGGAGCTCATCAAGAAGCACGAGGCGGAGGAGGCCAAGGTGGAGAAGGCCAAGAAGGAGAAGGAGCAGAAGGAGAAAGACAAATAGTCCGTCCCCACCGCCTCCGCCCGGCTCAGATTGAGTGTTTGCCTGCGTGTGTATGAATGTGTGTGGGCTCCATTGAAGAAGCAAATGAGTGCACTGTGTGAATGTAGGAAGCACATTTTCGCTCCACTTGTCGTGTCGTTTTTCTTAAAATAAACCCAAATGATTGATCAGGTACGGAGTCTTTGTTATTCACATCTGGTTTAAGAACAATACGGCACAAACCTGGCTTGATATGCACGGCACAGAGATAGGTGGTATTGGAAGGTGCTTTCCACCATGACCAGGTGTGTTGGGTGAAGATGACCTACCCGTGGTTCTTGTTCATCATCAGGTCCACTGTAGTAGGACGTGATAACGGATGTATCCTTGAAGTGCACTCTTTCCGAAACCTTTCTGTAAGGACTCAATAATAATATTTTGCTTTCTTTTTAAATTGAGGGAATGATATTATTATGGACATATCTAGGGTAATTTAATACATTTCGCTCACTTTTGCCGCTAATGCAGGGAAAACACAATAGACCTAATTAACAACAAACATGTACTTTTAATACAGGCCTACATCCAGTCCTGCAGGGTCTATAAAGAATATTTTACTTGATGAAGCTCTTTCTTGGTGTACAGGCGCATTAGTCATTGAATATCTGATTTAGTTGAACCCTGCCAACTGTTGAGCAGGATGTGACTAACGCATTCTAACAAAACCGAGAGACGGTGCCAGCGAGACAGGGAAATGACTACTCTTCTACACATTGGGTATGACTTCAGATCTAATGCTGTAGTAAAAGAAACTCAGAGGTACTTGGGGACATGCTGGGCTATGGAGTTTGCTGATAACAATTCGATTTCTTTTAAAGGAATCTTGAAAATCTACCTATGTAGAAAAACTGAATGGGGTATTGTTATGATTTTAGCATCTAATTATATAAAAAATGCTGCAGTAAAACAATTTTTAAGAAATAATCACAGAGTACTCAGGGACCTGTTGAACAAGAATATGGTGGAGTTTGCTGAAAATAATTTGATTCGATTTTGTATGGAATCTTTTAAATATACCTATAGCTCACATTCGATAGGTCTGAAGTGGAGTCTCTGTCTGTAACCTACCGACCAACTCACATCGTCTGTCAATCTTGCAATGTCTATCTACACGTTACTTTGTTGAAGTAGTCTTCTAAGTGCTCCAAACCTCTCTCAATAGACATATAGGCCTGTAATAATACATTAAAACGGACTTAAGTCTGTACATTAATAACTAGGGGACAATTGTTTGCAGGGCATGGCAGCGATATTACAGTTGAGGGAGTTGCAGATTACTGAGGTATTTTAAGTATGTCAGACCAGTTTAAAAGTTGTACTTCAGTGCTCTCTATTACAGTAGCCTACTGGCTTATATTATTGAACCTATATTCAAAAGGGGAAAAAATGACTTCATTCAGATAGGTACGCATTTTATTCATCTCCCACCCGGACAAACGTAGGCCTATATCAATTTTACAAGTGTGTCATAGAATGGTTAACTATTAGACTAACTGTAAACCACAAAAGGAAAACCTTATAAATGTACATAAAAAACACTTTTGAAAAGATTAAAATATTGACATTGGTGTAACAGCTGTTTAGTCACAGAGGCTTATGCACATGCAAACTAGTCCAAATCTAAAGTAGGTTCTCTGCCCTCTTATTGGGTATATGTCCAATCAATATTGCTTTGTTTCACTCAGTTTCCCCAACATTGATGGTTTTTAAAGAGCTCTGTTTTTAAAGTGTTTTTATTGCAGACACAGAATGAATTCTTTGGCTTTTCTTTTTTGTTCAAGTAGAGTCCGAAGACGAAACAGCTTTTTAAAAAAGGTGCTGAGGATGTTTCCTACAGGACACCGTGGCGCTGGGTACGCACAGGGAAATAAACACATTCTACAGTAAGACTCAAGAGTATAAAACGCACATTCGCATTCGCCTACAGCGGGGTCATAACAGGGTCATACAAATACCACGCTACCCGGGTTTCAGAACAACAGG